>JAVSBV010000010.1:5181219-5193069 GCA_033117975.1 Parotocinclus spilosoma | reverse complement strand
ACTCCATTCAGAAAACGGGAGCTGGCTAACAAGCTTGCTGTACGGTGGCCGAGTGGATACGTAATGCGATATGCAGTTCCGTCAGGAGTAGGAGCGGCAAAAAATAAAACTTAAACGCATTTTAAGATCGATTTTGGGGCATTTTGAATCGATTCAGAATCGCCATGACTAGGAATCGTGATCATTTTAAAGAATCTATTTTTTTCAGCACCCCTATTGCAGACACGGATTTAGAATTGTATTTGTCAGTGACTATTACCAATGTCTTTGGCAACTATTATATGGCTATTTTGCCCAAAAGGTTGAGTGTCTTGATAAAGAACCCTAAAATCAGATTTCAGGGTCCAGGGGACCTCATTAATGCCGTTATAATATCCTTGCCATTAATAAAAATGAGGTGGTCCTTCGTAGCCTTCGTATCTCAGGGTATACTTTATTCATGGGCTTCTCATCCAGACTTCATCGAGCACCCCTGTATTGATCTTTGTCTCCCATGAGATCCCCACAGTAACTAGGGAATGCATGCCTCTGACTGAATAAGCTCCAAATCCTACTAAGAGAGGTAGCAGAGGGATAGCAATTAACTGTGCCTCAGGAGGGCCTGGGGCAAACTAGGGTATGGGGATACTGCAGACATCACTGCTCATTTAATGCTGAAAAAAGAATACTGACTCAGCAAATGCTGTGCAATTGGGAATTTAATTTGTCGCCTGTTGTTTGCGTGCAATAAGCTGAATTTAAATTCACATAATGCAAAATCAAATAGAAAAGACACTAAGGACAAGCAGTCTGTAGCACAGCACAGGTGTAGTAAAACCTTCAGGGTTTCACCTTATCATTATTTTGAAGTACATATGCTATAATCTAATTCTTGATAAAAATTGCATTGAAATAATGCTACAGCTGATAAAATAGACAGAGGCATGTTACAGTTATTAATCTGAATGCAGAATTTAGGTTTGTATGTATATTTCTGATGTCATTTGACTGAAATGCAGTAGTATTGCAAGCAGTCATGCTTTCCTGTTTTTCCCTTTTAAAATGACATTCAGGACTCCACAACATAAAAATAGTTATGTTTATAATACTTATTATATTTAGAATCAAAATTCTCAGTAAGTTTTCATACTGAATATGTTTTTTGCATTTGGTGGCAACTGGTTGAACACCTGCACCAGAATCTCAGTGGTGCCTTCTGGCCAGGCCAGGCACCACTCCCTGTCACAAATGGCCATGTCTGAGGGACCCGGACTTCGGCTGGAGAAATGATGCACCGTATTGCAACAATGACCCTTTCCAGTGCGATGCACTGACGCTCGATCCACTGTGCCGAGTAAATTTGGTGTTGAGACTTCATCATAAATGCACAAAACACCCTGATACATCTCAGTGATAAAACTTGATTATTTAACAAATATATGCTAAGCTGTTTTTTTCACTCCAAAAAGATGATGTTATTATGCTAGCACAGTGTCACAAGTGCTTAGACACCCCAGTTCAATCCCAACCTTGGACTCCACCTGTTTGCATTTTACATTTCTAATCATGGGTTTATCTCCCACATTCCAAACACATGCTTGAGGTCAAGTTGTGCTCTAAGTTGATTTAGTGTGTGTTTGACTTGTATTGTTATAACCTTGCTACTGTAGCAAATGATATTTAACAATTTGCAGTGGTACCTAGGTTCTCCAAGCAAATTTTCCCGTAAGGAATAATGTATACTGCTCACAAAAGAGCAGTGTACAATAAATGAATCCTTTATAGACCCCCCAGAAAATCTGCATTACTAGAGTTGTATTGTACTGGTGCTCCCTGATTTATGATGGGATATGTTCTCAGTCCATCATGCGTTTAATGTATCATGGACCGAAGAGTTTAATATAGTCCATACTGTCACATAACAGAATCTATTACACATTAACATTTACCTTAACCTACCGGTGGCCAAAATAATTCAAACAAAGCTTGTTTTATAATAAAGTGTTGACATTGGTGATAGTGATACTGATATTGGTCAGACAAATTAAATTTTTTTGCACCGAATACGAAGCAAATGATGAAAGCCAAGACACATTTTGTAGTCAAAGTGAGGCAAGAACTGAATTGGACGAGTTCTGTTTTGGATGTGAATCGAGGTACCACTGTAGGACAAGCAAACCAAGTCACTGACATACAACATAAAGTCCACTCCACAATTACTGGCACCCCAATAGGAGATTATAAAAAGGGTTACAAGAAATTTGACGAACTGGCTTAATCACAAATTGGAAAAAAATCAAATCTATTAACTATAGGAAAGATTGGATTAATTTAACTTATATGCAATAAAGGATAAAGAATTGCATCAGAGTCTCAACAAACTTTCAAGCAGTAATCCATGACTTCCTGTTTCACTGGAGTATATGAAGTGACACGTCATATTTCTCTTAGTTATTCTGCCACATGAAAAGGGCAGGAGAATGTACACTTAAAATAAGACTTCCTCAACCCAATAGCTTTAAACATATCTTCAGCATGAAAATATTATCAACATTCAGGACAATAATTAAAATGTTCCAATAAACTGGAACTGTGTCAAACTTGCCCATGCAAGGTGAGAAGCATGGTAAAAGAGGCAATAAATCGCCAGGGATCAGTGTTGGGGCGGTTACAGAAAAACAGCATCTTTGGGTTAGCAAGCCTTAAACTACCACCAGATACCACCTTTATGCCCACTGATGATTTGAAAAGCTTGCTAGGAAAAAGGCTTTCCTGTCATGTAACCACAAAAATGAGAGCTTGGAGCTTGTGAAACTGTACTGGGACTTTGACTGCAACTATGTTCTATGTTCAGATGAAATGATAATTACATTTTTTTAGCAACAGACACAATGTGGATTTGGTCTACAAAGAAGGATGAAAACCTGTCTACCACTGCCAAGAAACTAAAATGGATCATAATTTATCTTGGAGCAGGAAAATAATCTAAAATATATTTGCAGAATAATGCAACAAGGATTTGTTAAACCCAAGTCCCCTGACCTGCACCCTACAGAAAACCTGTAGGATGAACTAAAGTGAAGACTGAACAAGAGGAGACGTGGAGATCTGGAATGATTCTGTAAAAAGGAATGGTCTAAAATCTGCTCTGTTTTTTGCAACCTTATAAGATATTATAGAAGAAAGACTCTTTCTGTTTTACTGATAAAGGGAGATTGTACTAATTTCTACTTCTTTGCATAAATTACACATTCTTGATATGGGATTTTTTTTTTCTGTAACAAAATTTACTGTTCAAAAAGTTTTTTCTAACCTTTTAAAAAAATATTTTCTCAGATTTGTATCATTTTCTTGGGATGAGATAAAGGTAATTCCTCAAAAGGTGTAATTCTCGTAACCTGTTTTACTCGTCTTTACAGAGATCCCAATTATTGTGGAGACTGTAATTTTAGTCATAATTTTTATAATTGTAATCAACTATTTTCATAGTTGATTACATTTAGGCATGGGAAACGGAGACAAATATGAGAGGCCAGCTCAAGTTTCAAATGAATCTACTTGTTCATCTAATTCTGTTCCAATCTGACCATGTGGAAAGTGTATCACTCGAGATTTGCTGTTACTTTTAATTTAAATTAAAATTTAGCTGAAGAAAACACTGCTGTGGATGAAGACGTTTTCCATTTTTGTGAAAGATTCATATTTAAATTCTTCAAACACCACTACAGAGAAATTAGTTGCTAAATTATCTACATGTTCTCTAGTGTAATCTATCTGTCTTTGTTCAGTGCTTTTGGTACCCTGGTGAGGAACATAAGCAGAATCTGCAGTAAGCTACAGTGCATTGACTTGGCAGTTGATAAATGTACGCTAATGGATTTGTACACAGTCTGTGCCAGTCCACTAGAAAAGAGTCGTTATTCAGTACTTATCCATGTCCATGTCCAACTCGCCATGAACAAACTTTTAACATGTTCTGACTTTCATGAGCAAAGTTGAGTAAGAACATCTGTGCAAAGAGCAGCTGGAGTGTTACAGTGAATTAAAGATCTCAGCACCATTGTTCACCACTTGACCAATTAGCAACACTTGCATTATCATCAATCTGCTACACCACCTTTAAAAAAACCACCCAAACTCGGTTCGAGCCCTAAACTGGCCTATCCTTCAGTTCACGATGAATAGCTTATTACTTTGATGTGCACTGTGAAAAATGACAAAATGAGTAATATAGAAATCAGCCTAGGCAATTTCTGTATGGGTCTGCATTTTGTCTACCATGCTGTCCTCCCTTCCCCCACACACTTGTGCTGGCTGGCTGAGTGGGTAACTAATGTGGATCAAACCGAGAGCAGACAGACACCACTCCCCCATCCCATCTCATCCTGCAGCCTCTCTCACTTACTTCCACCATCCATCCATCCCTTTTTTCCATTCTGTTTCATCTATCAGCTTTTTATTTCCCTCATATTTCCTCTATGCTTCGTTTCCACTCCTTATCTAGTCCTCCCTCGCTGCAAACACACTTACATTTATTGCTTTTCCCATTTTTTTTTGGCTCCACAACCTGGCTGGTGTTTCTCTATCCTTTAATGTTCCCATTTATCTCTGTCAGTTTATGTTAAAGCCAGCGTGTTTCTGTTTCTCCAGCTGTCCTTCATTCTCAATCTCCGTCCCATTCTCTATGCTTCTGTGTTATTTCATTCTCTAATTCGACTTTGTGATTCTCTTCCTATATCAATTCTACTCATCCTTTCCCTCTCATCGTCGTTCTTTCCACACTCCACTGTTCTAATTTATCTGCCCCCACCAGCAACTAATCTATATGCTAATAAGAAGCCTGCAATCAGTGACGTCCGTGTCTGCAGAGCTGCAATCAATGATATTTCACTCACACAAGACTGAAATTCGTTTCAGGGTGACACAGCCTCAGCCCGGATGATACTCTGAAAGCATAAGTGGTGTAATTTAGCAGTTCTGACAACAGGATCTAGTTTCACTCCACTGAGACCAGGGAAACCTCTCAAATTTAATGAAATTAGACACACCTCTTCAGAAGTGGTCTATGTTATTGAGTGTTGTAAGGTGCTACACCGGGTGGTGACCACTGAAAATCATATTGATCTGCTAGTTCAAGTGTGATTCACCATAGTCTGAACGTTTCTTTCGCAAAGACGAACTGTCACTGAAATTTTGTCACTGTCTGAAATAATTTCCTTTTACGTTATAGCAGAGCTAATTAGCGCTTGAAGACCACATTATTTAACAAGACCATGTGAATTTCTGCAAATATTAAAAAAAAAAAACACTGTGTCCTTACCTATGCAAAATGAGCGACAGCCCGCCTGTTGTTTACACCTTGTATTTTCGATGACAAATGTGTTTGTTTGAGCTGTTGTATTTTTCAAAGCGACCAAATGAACAAAAACGGCTTTCTAAAAGTAAGGGCATATTAATTTTAATTAATTTATTTTCTTTCATTATTTATTATTCGTTGACATTTTCACAATCGTACTAAAGGACTTATGAAAATGCCCCCCATAGTGGAATAAAACATCCAAACTATTTGCATTTAGTTTCTCATTGTAAGATTATTTAAAATTTAATAATGATTCAATTTCCTTACTATCTGGATGTTGTTGCTGAGTGAGGAAATTTATCATGGATGATATACTTCTTTCAAGAAATATCTGCCAGTTGATTTTACCTTGGCACATTAAAATGTGTCAGAATAAATGTTGTATTGACTTATATGCTGGGCCAGCAGATACATGTTATGCTGAAACCACTGCATTCATTTAGCCACTGCATTTCCTTTCAAATACTACACTTAAAAAAATAGAAAAGAATAGGAAACACCAGGTATCTAATGGTGTAGAAGCATGGTTAATGTCAGCTCTCTACTGAAACTAGCCTTGTCTCTACATTTTGGCAGCACTATCCATCTTCTATTGGTTCCACTGAACATTCGTAAGGGGGGTTGGTGATGGTTATGAGAAGAAATAAAAAAAATCATTACCATCATCTTCATTAGAGGAGACCCAATCATCCAATCCGAGTGTAGCTCTATCGCCCAGATTCGGAAAGGAACCTCCCGTTGGTTGTCGCTAGGAAACCACATAATCAGGGTGGAAAGAGGCAGAGGGCTTGCAAGCATGTGCGTCAGAGAGTGCGAGTTGGCTTGGACGGTGGATGCTCGCTTTGAGTAGGATAGATGCACATGCACACACACACACGTCAGACAAAGAAGCGACAGGCTCCCGGGGGATGGGGCTCACTACAGGAGCGCGTGCCGCCCCACAGAGGAGGTAGGAGTTGAGCTTTGTCTGGTAGGGGAGCTTCCTATCTGTTCATGCGGATCTCTCTATTTCACCCCCTTATTCCATATTCTTTCACCTATCTGTTGGCCCTCTGCCCTCTACGCACATCCTTCTAACTTTATACATGCATATCTATTTTGAATGCTTTGCTTTTCATGTCTGTGATGGTTTTCATCAGCCTAGGTGGTATGTCAAGGTGGCTGGACCTAGAGTAATGGGGTATTCTCTAGCTTAAGTTTATTTCAGTCATTATGACAGCTCTGCATCCATCGTTTTAAAATTACCCAGGATCTGCTCTTAAAGGGCTGAGTGTGTTGATGGTGAATGAGGACTTGGTGCAGCACATTTTACAGAATGAGCTGTAAGCAGCTGGGTGGGTTGTCTGATCTTGGACCTGGTAAAAGAGGAGCTTAACTCAGACTGACAGCTCACCTTTTTGCCAGCGGATCGGTGCAAACATAAAATATAAAGCCTCAGGATGCTTTATTTCATTACTCTGCGTTAGATTTATTGATTTGCTATGGTTTTCTCTTTGGCTGACAACGTAGGTTTTGGCATTTCACTTTGTACTTTGATGTGTTTATATGTTGCTGTGGTCATACCCTCCAGTATACATATGTTGTACATATCTTTCTCCTGGGAAAGTGAATGTAGCATACTTTCATTTTAGAAGCAACAGTGGTTCTTAAGGTCCAAATATAGACCTTAAAAGTATGCAAATGTTACAAAACTTTTATTTCTGATGCTGTTGTGCTGATGCCGACACAAACGACTAAAAATCTTGTTAGTTTTAATGTAAAGCATGACAAGTTCTTTAAAGCTTATTTTTTTTACATGTGATGGATGGCAGTAAGAGAGCAAGTATGGAGCAGCATGGAGATATACTAAATTGAACTCAGATTAGAAGACAAGACCCGGCTGTTAATACACACAACTATGAACATTTTCAGTAAGTCATTGCCTCCAGCCAGTATTCTAATAGATTATCAGAGTAATCTGATGGTTTAAGTAGCAAAGGTATGGATGCAGGTCGGCTTTATGCAAGATGAACTACTGTAACTGTGGAAAAGAGTGTAATGTCCCTTGCCAGAAGCCACCAAAAAGTGCAGGAACTATGAAGGACCACACACAGTAGCAGACAAATCCTGCCCAGCATAGTTGAAATACACGAAATTCAGGAACTTTAGCGCTTCCAGCAAATCAGCTAATCAGCTTTAAATTTGAGAAAGCATTTTCAACAGTGGTAAATTTGATGTAAGTGACAGCAAACAGATTTCCCCTGAATTGGCCAAGAGAAAGTACAGCCATTTGCTACCTTAAGAGACATCCCTACCGGATCTAAAACCACTAGAATCCAGAGTACAGCAGTATATGGACAAAGGAGCCCTTCCAAAAGTAGATTATTTAAAGGACATTGAAATGAGGAAAAGGGAACTAGACTTCAAGAGAAACTCCACAAGCTGTGAAGGCCCTAGGGAAATTCTGTTCGTTAAGCCAAGGCTAGAAAAAGGAAATTGTGTTACATCATGCATGTAGGCTCTCAATTTCTTTACGACAGACTATGCAGCCATTGCCAAGATTCTACAGGAAGTATAAGACCTTCAGAGGCTAAACAGAATCATCATTGTCTGCTGTAACCCAGATTAAATTGGACATATGGGGCAATTAGTGGGTGGACCAGGTAGCAAAAAACAGAAAAGAACTAGAGTACCAACATATCACCAACTGATGCTAAAGCTGCTTTAAACAAAAACTTGCACACAAAACTAATGCACTCACACCTGTTTATGGGCGGGAGTGAGGCAGCCTGCAGCTGCTGCCACGAACCTATAACCTTAAAGTATATTTTGATGGAATGCAAGATGCCACCTGGAGAGACGGAAGATTGAAATGGGAAGCACAATGGGAGAAATCTTGACTCCCTCCGGGCTTAAGAGACTCATTTTCTTCCTGTTGGCTGCAGACATGAAGTCCCTGATCTTAATCACTGGATTATCTTAATTGGTTATTCCAATTTGGCGAGGTATGAATGTGTAATAAAATGTGCACATGCATGTGACTGCTGCCATGGCCAAGATTGGTTCTTGGTTTGTGGCGTGTTATCTTTTAGACTCCTGAGCTGCCATACTTTTAGTTTGTCTATTTATTTTTTTTTTTTTTACTAGTGGCACATTCAGCCAGTACTCTGGTGCACCGACTGCTAATGGTTTAGATTTACATGACAAACAATTGGATTTCTACTTTTCTGTAATCTCGCAGAAGGATGTGACATAATTGTAATAATTAAATCATTGTTAATTGCATATGTGGCATTTCAGAATCTCAAAGTGAAGTAGCACGCCTGAGAAAACCCATTGAAATCAAAGTAAGGATGTATATGTGCTGAAAAATCTGATTACCTAGTTTAAATTCAGTTTACGTAATCAGATTACTTTACTAAATTCTAGAACTTAATCCTATTAGTGAAATAGGATATTGCTGTTTACATGACGATTTGCATAATCAGATAACTACAGAAATCCATTGGTTTCAATTATGATTAAATTAGCAGTACATACTGGTTGCATCATATTTTTGTATGTACATTATATGTTATTTATTTAAAATTCCCAGTTTGCATAATACATTGGTAGTGAGTAAGCTAAAGTATTTTTGATGCCCTAGTACCTTTGTCATAAATCCAATTGCCCTCCCTCTCATAGCAACAAAATTCAAATTGTCCTGCGTGGTTCATTTCCCTGATGTATTTTCTCCCTTATGTAATAATGAAATCGTCCTTTATATTTAGAAAATCTAATTATCATGACTATAATTCATTAACTCCTTATAGGGAAGGAAATTGTCCGCTGGGATATAGACACACAGAAACTCTATCTCAGAGTAAATTACACAGTAGGTGGGGATGATATTAACTGAAGCTTCAAACTGATTGGCAGATTGAGAGCATAGTGGAGGCATATTAAGTACAAAAGTGAAATACTGTTCATTTTTATAGCGTGTGCATGTGTGTAATGGGCAGTGAAGATGACTAAAGTCATTCGGTTTCCCTAAACAAACCCCTTATCTCTGTACCCCTGTTTCCTCATTCTCTTAACCTCTGGTTGTCTATGGGATGGGGGCATTCCTCTTGAATGGACACGCTTGCTCTCACTCTCTGTTTTTCATTCTTTGTGTGTGTGTGTGTGTGTGTTTGTCAAGAGGGAGATTTGAGGTAAAGATGGATGGCAATTCAGTCCAATGGGACACTTTCCATCCATTAGGCTTGATTAGCTGTGATTATACAGCTATTGTTAGCATGGTCAGAGTGACTTTGAAATATCTGCCTATCAATCTTGTCATCTTCACAGATGTGGCAACTGTTCTGCCTGGATCTGACAGAATACACAGCTGAAATAAATGGCGGATAAGAGGATAATGTCCCAAGGATTCTTGAAAATAAACTAAAAGAACTGGAGCTGTTCTATTGCTGGTTCTCTAAAGTCTGCACAGTTTGCACCTCGAGCCTTTGTTTGCTTGCATGATTGGTTGTTTTGTTTTCTTCTGTTCATTCTTCTTCTTTTTCTGATTGGAAAATTCACTTTTTAGCAAAGCTCTAGCTGTGTAGAATTTCAAATTAAAAAGTAAGCACGATGCGTTATTATACAGGAAAAGTGAGCATTTAAGATATGGTGGCGCTACAATAGAACATGTTGTTTACACTTTATAATAAAAAAATTTTTCTAGTGTTACATATATTATACTTGGTCCCCAATTTAATTTGTATCTTGATTCAAATTGTGAGCAGTGTTTACACTGGTACAAAAAGTAGTTTTCTGTGAGCAGTATAGTTACACCCAAAATGTTATGTTTTAACCAATAATTTTTTCAACACTTATTATTTGTTATAGGGCTATCGACTTTTTTGATAGTCGATTAATTTATCGGTTATTTAACATGATAAAAGATTGTTCAGATTCTGAATGTTGTTAAAAATGACTCTTATATAGCTATCAGACATTACATTTAGCGTGGTTATGTATTTACTAACGAAAATGTTAATACCTTCATATATTGTTCAAAAATTCACTGTTTTAATCAACCTTTCTGCTAATACAAAAGATAAATTAAAGTTCAATATATTTTTCCTGTCAAAAGTTAAAACCAATAATGTGCAAACTAAATGAGTAGATCAGTTTCTTCAGTAAAGTGCGTTTAATTTGTGGCACACAAACTCTGAACAGTTAACTCTGTCTTTAATTTCGACCACAGTCCTTCGTCACGCTCCCCTGTATGTTGTGGAGAACGATCTTTTGTAACAGTTTGCATGATCTTAAGGAAAACTGAAAACGATTTAACTTGATGTTTCAGACAAGGATGCAGCTTTTAAACTGTAAACGTTATTTGGAATGTGAACAGGGTCATTGTGAGCAATAGTTACTTGTCTCCATTCAAACTGCCATAACGATTCAAGAGAAAGTCTAAACATGTGTGGTGGGGTGCTCCCGAACCAGCCAAGGTTTAGTTGAGTAGTTTTAACTGAAACCTTTTTTGATGTTCACTGTAAATTCTCCCACAGTTTTGAGGATTTTGCTCTTGATGCTGCCCTCACAATTTTGGTAAATCTCCACAAATCGTTAATGTGTTAATAATGTGTCAATAGTTAAATAAGTCTGTTAATCTTTTCACCCCTTATTTGATAATAACAGTTTATCTTGACGAGTACCTTCTGGAAATGATCAGTTTCAGCATTATTTGTTTATTATTGTTCAGCTTATACATTGGAAAACGTTAAAAAGTAAAGATTGTATTTGTGCATTTATTGATATTCTGATATTTGCACATTAAATACATTTCTTTTTAATAAAATGGGTTATATGTGTGATGTCACTTAAATGCACTATGCACTTTATTAGAGAACCTTCCTCTGGTAACTGTGGATGGATATTTGGAAAGTTAGGCTCTTATTGCTTACTTTGTCAGCTCAGATTCATTATTATTATTGTAACAGGTACAACAAAAAGTATAATGCAAGCCTTTTAGTGCAGGTATAAAACTATAAATAAACACAAAGCTTAATTTGGCAGAGGGACACTGCACCATGCCATAAGGCTCATATAATCCTGAATTGGTTCCACAAACATGACAGCTAGTTTTTTTAGCTGTCCTGGTCTTCACAATCTTCAGATTCAAAGCCTATAGAGCATTTCTGGGATCAGATCAACTGAGCTGTTCAGAGCATCTCAGTAGCTTGGTCTAATTGGTGCCAACTCCAAGAATCTATCATGTGTGCAGTGGTCAATACTGCTGCAGACCGAGTTCAACACCTGGTAGAATTTATGCTGTGACAAATTGCTGTGGTTCTGAAGGCCAAACGATGTCCTACATGCTACTAGACAGCTGTCTGTCATAAAGTAGCTATTTATTTTATTTTAATATGGAAACATGTGGCCTTCACATTTCTAAACAGCAGTTGTCAATATATATTTAATCACCTTGACTTTCTCTCTCACTATACAAACTCTCACTATACAAACTCTCACTATACAAACTCTCACTATACAAACTCTCACTA
>JAVSBV010000010.1:5166971-5181119 GCA_033117975.1 Parotocinclus spilosoma | reverse complement strand
CCTGGGGACACACAAATGAACACAAAACGCTCCAAACGAACAGCGAGGAGGTACAGGGAAAAGGAGTGAAAGTACTACGGCTATGGACAAACAAAACACTGGAGCGACCGAAGAACGACACGGACACTGCAACCACGCACACACGCATACACAAAGACCTAAACGCTAAAGGGAAAGGGAAGGAGAGGGGAGAAGGTGAGCGGAGGACACAGGGAAACACACAGTTAAACGCTAAGCACACTCTGAAATCAAACGCTCACAGACTCACCCGACGTGGAACAAACACTGAAAAGACAAAGTCTAAATAGCTGGAGAAGAGTAGCAGGTAAATATCACAAGGATAATGCTCGGTATGTAGCAGGGTAGCAAAACAATACTTCGCGCTCGCGCAGTGGAAACAGAAGCCTTATAAAGGGAGAGATAGAACCCGGAAGTAACAAGCCGCACCTGGTGAGAGAGGAAACTCGCCCTGATTAGTACGCAGGGCTTAACGAGGGAGAGGGAGAGTGAGAAACGGGATTTTTCACAATATAGCACTTTTTGCAATAGATCATTGTCTCAAAGCAGTTTTACAACATATATACACACACAACAAGTATTATCTTAAAATGCTAAATTGAGCAAACCTAGGGCAACAGTGGAAAGGAAAAACTCCCAAAAAGTTTTAAATTAGAAACCTTGGGAGGACTAAGACTTAATAAGGTACCCATCCTCCTTAGGTGGCTTAAATGTTCATTGTAATAATTAAGTTTCAATTCACTGATAAACTAAGTAAATAATAACTGGTACCGTCCGATACACAGAGTCACTTTAGGATATTGAGAAACTATTTAGAAAACTATTGGAAAAACATTTTGTGGATGAATTATAATACAATATTATAAACAATTATAATATCTTTGTTTCATTTGCTTAAACAACTTATTTACTCTCTTTATCTCTCTTTATTATCTCTCTATGAATTTTAGGTCATATTTACATTTACAATACAGAAGCTTATCTGTTTCTATTACTTGTTTTTGTCCTGTTTTAACCTGGTTTCCTGATTAGGGCCACTAGGGCTCCGGAACCGAATGCAGGTCTAGGCCATTGCAGGGCTGAGTTGCTGTTGCAGTGCTGAGAAAGTATTAGCAATTCTTGTTTTTACCAGGGTGGAGGGCACATCTCAATCAAGTAATTTTCTGAATGATTAGTTTTTTCTTAAGTAAAATAGATTTCTAATCACCAGTACTCAGTAAAAGGACTCTGCAAGAGCTCTGAAAGTGTCCTGTTGTGTTCGGCTTTAGGATGTTGCGTCCTGTATGTTGCAAGGTAGAGCCTTTATTCATAGGACTTGTTTGTGCAGCAGATACCACAAATGCTCATTGAAATCTGAGGAAATTGGAGGCCAGGTTAGCATATTGAACTTTTTTGCCATGTTTCTAAAACTGTTATTAAAGGAGTTATGTTCTTATACAGGACTACTGAGGTGTAACTGCCCGGATATTGGTATGACTGACGCGTTAGATATTTCTGATGTAACTACACTGTTAACTCACTGTGTATTAAAGCAAACGCCTACAAACGGTCTTCAAGATGAATCATGGTAAATCCATTTATTCCAAAGGTCCAATACAGCAGTTACAATGGGCCTATTACCCAATTAGTCCAGAATAAGCAGCAAGCCCAACAGCGTTAGCGTAACAGCATTAACGTAGCAGCAAACATTAACAGTCAAAATCCTTTGCCCTTCCGGGTAGAACACCTGACCAGCAACACCAGACCACCTGAACAAAAACATTACAAACAGAAAATATACATTTTGGCTCCTACAACTGTTACTAACAATGTTTGCAGTGTGGCAAAGGTGCATTGTCCTGCTGAGGTTGGTCTGGGTTTAGGTAGGTATTACTTGTCAAAGTAACATCCACAAGACCCAATCTTTTCCAGTAGAACTTTGCACAAAGCACCACAGTGGCAGGGTTATTCACGTCAGGTGCCAGTGGTTTAGTGTTTAGAGATTAGTGTTTATTGTAGCAATATAGTTTCTGAAGAGTCCTTAATCACAATTTTCATCCCATCACCACACCATTACCACTATAATATATAAACATAATATTCTAATTTGTACATTTTGGGACCATAGCCTTGCAAATAAGAGACTGAATCAAGAGCTGGCACTCGCATAGGCAATAATACAACAGAGGGACAAACAGAATAAAACTTACCGATACAAATCGAAACCCTGTTTGCTAAGACTATCTGACCAGAAGCTAACACCGTATACACAATTAAAATGATACAAATTCTTGGCATACATCCATCCCAAACAACTTGATTTAGAAACAACTTGAACTAGAACTCCATTCTAAATATTTACACATTTTTGACAACTTTACATTTTGACATTTAAGTCATAATTTATACATGTAGTAAAAATTTGTAACTCACAAACCTTTCAGTCTCTAGCTTTTTATTTGTCCTTCAAGTTACATTCCTTAAATTGTTGAGAGTAATGGATTATTTGCATTTCCATGACATTCCATTTAATCAGATATAAACCTGCGCTGGTTTTGTGGACGGAGAAATCAGACCTGTGTATAAATATGTCATCAAAAGACCTGCATATTCAAAATGTTTAATTGACTGTAATGTAAATTAACGTTTGACATCCATGTTTATGTTTAGTTCCTGGTTACTGCTTTTCATCTTCTAGAAGCTGATGTGATATAACAAGATTTCTAAATGAACTTGAATGTCTCTCTGCCACTAATTACGGCATATTGGTATCAGTGGTAGCAATATCAACAAAGTTCAAAGTCCAGCTATACTGCTCACAAAGTAGGGGATATATCACAATTAAATATCCCATAATGAAATGTGAGCAGTGTATGTCTCAGCCAGTTACCTCACATCATACAGGTGTGTAAACAATAGCAAGTCTTAGTAGTCTGCCCAATTTTGGATTCTTTGAACAAACACCCACACCCGCACCACCACCTCCATTGTGTCTGCTTCATCTTTCTCAATAAAGTTGACAACAGCAGTGTACCTACCTGTACCTTTGTGGTCATGTTCAAGTAACTACATGTGAATGTGGCCCTTGAGGCAGTAAAGATCTGGAAATGTTAAGTTTAGCAACTAAGACACATATGGCAGTGTGCCTAAAGTCGTACTGCAATGATAAATATGTTACAGTAACTTATGCAGTTATGGGGATTGTTGTCATCACAGCAATCAATTCACTTACAGCAATTTTCTGGCTTGTAGGGCTTAGTCTTTCCCAACCCCAGCAACTTAAGTAGGTCTTAAGAACTGTAAGTATTTTACAGTAGATTAAGACAGAGAGTGTACGGTTAAAGGATAAACATGCAGCCACGTTGATCAAGCCTACCCTAGTTTTTGATGTAAAGGATAAGTCTTGTGGAGCATGTGCATATCTGTGTGTGTGTGTGTGTGTGTGTGTGTGTGTGTGTGTGTGTGTGTGTGTGTGTGTGTGTGTGTGTGTGTGTGTGTGTAAAAATACAAGGACATCCATAAGAGGAATGGAAAATTTGTAGCGGGTTCATCTGAGCACCATAACACAGACTTGGTAATTGACCGGATAATCAGATCTGTGAAGGAGACAAGGCTGTGTGAGCACAGCATAAACCTTACAGTGTGTGTGAGGTACATCTGAACAAAAGAGGCCCGTTAGAGGAAACTGTCATATATCATCAACAGCCTATGGACTAGTCATTAGAAAGGTCCAGACCAAGCACAATTAAGAAACTGTACACCCAACTGTATATTTTCCATTCCTTTATAGTTCCTTTTCTATTTGTTTTATATATAGTGTACTTGTTATTTTATACATTTTTTGTATTGTTTTTTAATTGTTATTAACTATTTTTATATTTCAATTAACCTCTGTTTAGCTGCCCAAGAAGGCTTCTTTTTAAGTCGTGGTCTTCTATAGGTTTCGTCCTGATCACATGCAATATGTTATTTTTTTTCCCTTATCACCGTAGCTTTGCACAATTGGGGCTGTGGACATAAATGGTTGTAAAGCTGTGTGAGATGTGTGGTTACCTTTTGGTTAAAATGTGCTATTTGAATATAATATATTTGACTTGACACTGCTGTTACCTTTCTGATTTAATTGAAAATTCTGAATTGAATTGGAAACCTTACATTGATTTAATAAAATTGCTTGTTAAGTCTTAAATGCAATGCCATATTATGTTAGGAATTGTACCTCAGAGGTAACTGATAGAAGTTCTGCGTAGAAAGCTACAACAGAAACAATTTCCAGTACATTGTAGTTTCCGTTACTACACTTTCAGAAGACCATTTTAGTGCAAATATTTGTTTGGAGGGCCAAGTAATGGCAATGACGTACCAGCGACATTAAACATCCTTTAGAAATGATCCTTAAGTGATCTGTTATTACTTTGCTATCATATACGTACAATGCTCTCCACAAGTTTGTGCAAATGGTCTGTGATGGTCTGTGATTATCTCACACAGAATATTCCAAAGTGCATTTTGTGATATTGCTGTATGCTTGACTTTCTCTGTCTTCAAATGTCTCAGAAAAGCTTAAGGGTGTTCAGATGAGGTAAATGTGGGGGGAAGTAAAAGACAGACAGATTCACCTAGATCCTTATGCTTATTATGTGATTTGCAAAGGAAAGTGTGTATTCAGGACAATTCAGGACAAATGCAAAATACAGGTTTTGGTCTCAGACCTTTGAGCCCTCATTGTGGCTTTAGTAAATGTTAACAAAATAAATTTAACTCTACAAATTCTTTCTCACTGTGCTCATTTACAGGTACATTGGTGCACTTGGAGCTCGGGTCATATGTGATAACATTCCTGGCCTGGTTAACAAGCAGCGACAGTTGTGCCAGAGACACCCAGACCTAATGCAATCCATTGGTAAGGGAGCCAAGGACTGGATTCAGGAATGTCAGCATCAGTTCCGGCACCATCGCTGGAACTGCAGCACTCTGGAACGTGACCACACTGTCTTTGGCCGTGTCATGCTCCGCAGTATGTTCCACCTTTACCTACCCTGCAGTCGCATAGCACATTAATAGGACATGAATAAAAATCATTTGAAAAAATAATCTCTATTCAGGTATGCATTTGATATAGTTAAGCAACAGCTCTTATCAGAACAAGTTAGAGGATAGAAGCCAACACCTCTCAGTTTTCTAGAATGGGAGGGAATCTGAGAGAGAGTGGATATTCTCCAAATAAGTGGTGAGCAGGAGGAATCTGCACAGGCGATGTATAAACAGTAATAGGAGATGTAAATATTTGTGAAGATGACTCTGGCAGACAGACAAAGCTGCTCACTTTGACATATCACCCTCTGTTTTGGCTAAGTGCATAAGCGGGAGGATGAATAATGAGGGGAATAGGGGTCATCGTGTTCTCCACGGCAGGAAAAAACACACCTCAAGGCTATGAGTGCAATCAACCAGTCACTGAAGGTGAAGGAGCATTGGTCTGAATCAGTCTGAGGGTGGCCTCCCACATTGGAGCAGGCCCGGTAAGCCAAAGATCTTCAACCTGAGAGGATAAGTGCTATGTGTTGGTCACACCAGCATAGTAAAACTTGGCTTCTTTTGTTATCTAGCTCAGTTCCATAACTGAATATGATGATATGATTATATGATTATATTCATAGCCAAACTAATTATTTTTTATTTTCTTTTGAACCCCTGGCAGGTAGCCGTGAGGCAGCATTTGTGTATGCGATCTCTTCTGCTGGAGTGGTGTATGCCATTACCAGAGCATGTAGCCAGGGGGAGTTAAAGGTCTGCAGCTGTGACGATCAGAAGAGAGGAAGAGCGAGTGATGAACTGGGCATCTTTGACTGGGGTGGCTGCAGCGACAACATCAACTATGGCATCAAGTTTGCCAAAGCTTTTGTGGACGCCAGGGAAAGGATGGTCAAGGATGCCCGAGCTCTGATGAACCTGCACAACAACCGCTGTGGCAGAATGGTGAGAACACACCATGAGCTTCTTGTTGGTTTGTGTAATTATGGTAGTCATGCAAGAGAAAGCAAGTCCACAAAGCAGTGCTTGCTGATGAACACAATAAAGAATGTGCAATCTCTACCTCACAAGTTGACAGACAAATAGATCAATGTCCACCACCACAGAGGCCTGGGTTTGAGTATCTTAGCAGAGCCTCCAACCTGGCTGAGCACTGTACAAACACAATTGGCTATGGCTGAGGGAGGAAAGGCCAGAAGATCATCAGCTCCCTGCTGCTGTAACAGTACCCCTAAGTCATTAGATGCACAGGCAAAGATGGTGGGTGGCCAGCATAGGTGATTTCTCTATAGGGATTCATGCTCACTGCAGAGCTCTGCCATCTGTCATTGAAAACAAGTGTTCAACAGCCACAACATAAGTTTGCCTGCCTATGGTCCTCCTTCCTCAATGTAGTGGCTGTCCAGAGAGAGTGATGAGAGGGATGCTGTGACTCTAAAGAATTGGGCAGAACAAACTGACAGAAAAATTCAATAGCCAATCCTACAATCCACAAATAACAAATCTTGCTACAGTGCTGGATCCAGCTTTAAGGTACCATGCTAAGCTCTTGCATTTACTGGGTGTCTGGCATTATAACTGATGAGCCATCATTTTCTTTAGGCGGTGAAGCGCTTCATGAAGCTGGAATGCAAGTGCCATGGCGTAAGTGGCTCCTGCGCGCTACGGACCTGCTGGCTTGCTATGTCTGATTTCCGGCGCACTGGTGACTACTTGAGGAAGAAGTACAACACAGCAATGGAAGTCACAATGAACCAGGATGGTACAGGGTTTATGGCTGCAGACACAAGCTTCAAAGGAACAACCAAAAATGAGCTGGTCTATGTGGAAAACTCTCCAGACTATTGCCTTATGGATCGCACTGCAGGTGGGTAAATATTTATAGCATCTGAGACCACATGAGATACTCGAGGTAGAAGGGTAGGATTCCTGCAGCCAGAGTTCATCTGCACTCACCACTACTACACTTACCTTATACAGGCGGTATGCTGGCTTGGTGGGTAGCACTATTCCCTCACAGCAAGAAGGTCCTGGGTTCGATCCCTGAGCGGAGAAACCTGGGTGCTTTATGTGTGGAGCCTGCGTGTCCTCCCTGTGTCTGCGTGGGTTTACTCCAGGTACTTCGGTTTCCTCTCACAGTTCAAAGACATGCATTAGGCTTCTAGATTACGCTAATTTGGCACAACCTGAGTGGATATATATATGACTAGTCTTGAATTTAACCTTGTGTGTCTCGATGAAATGGCCATTGAGATGATTTACACTGTGTGAATTCTTCACAGAAGTCACTAACTTGCTTCATGTTCTTACAAGGTCTGTGTGTCTATCTGGCCAGTATACTGAGTCACAGTGTTTATAAAACAGCAGTGTTATGTTAATCATTGTTTAGCCCTGTCTGTTTCTGTCCACTGGATGGAGTTGGCTGGACATCATTCGTTGCTGATCTATTCTCAAGCCAGCAGGCGTTGGAATGTTTAAAAATCTCAGATTTAAAAAGTTAAAGATATAGTCGTACCATTACAACAAGCACTACCATATCTGAGCCAGAGCCATGGAAAGGTGCTCATAATGGTTTGTGCCTACACTATTGTAAGTAGTATATTATACCTGTATATTCTTTCTAATCTATAGCTATATAAACTGGGTCAAATTTACTGGCTGAGTCTTTTTTCCATCTGTTTTGGTGCATTTTTGGCTCTTGTCAAACATCCTCTAATGTGTTACAGCTTTCCTCTAAACAGGGGCATAACAGTACATTACTACATTTACAATAATTATTGTGAATTTCTATACATTAAAATGTGGTGGCATTAGAGATGCTGCGTAGACATGTTTTTAGCAGTATCTCTGATGCATTCATGTATAATTTGCAGTTTTATTACAAAAATACCCTTTATATTTACATAACTTTTTGTTTATTTGTTTCTTATCTAATGTCGCTATCGGTATCAGTGGCCATACACGAGGTTACATCTATACACAAGGTTATCTCAAGACTAGTCACCTATACCCTCAGGTCAGGCCAATTTATCGTAATCAGTTAACCTAATGCATGTCTTTGGACTGTAGGAGGAAGCGGGAGCACCCGGAGTAAACCCATCGCAGACATTTACAGACTCCACCCTGGGACTTAACCCAGGACCTTCTGGCTGTGAGGTGGTGGTGCTACCCACCGAGCCACCATGCAGCCCCATGTACATTATGGTAGTAATGACTATGGTAATGCCCATTAGCATCCATTTCAGTCAACGTCTCACAACGTCTCTACGTTTCACAGAACGTAATGCGGTCGTTAAACTGCATATACCTGTAGTTATTAAAGTAATAAATATAACAACATGTTACAACCCTTGCATTTAGTGCAACAGTATTAACAGTGATATATACTTGCTTAAAATCCTTGATGAGATTGGAGAACAAGGAATGAGAACACAGTCACTCCAAGGTCATACATTTGTTCTTGTGAATTCTCCAAACTTTGTGAACTAGAATTGCCAAAGCTTCTGTGTGTGGTTAATAATATTTTTGTGCGGACTTAAGTGTTTATATTGGATCCTTGTTTTGCTGGAAGAATTCATTAGCATATACCGAATTTTATTCAAATAGATTTGGTAATAGATGAAAGAAAATGATTATTGATGTTTTTATGTTAGTAGAAACATGGGTTTTCATTTGTTCTTAAGCATTTCCAAAAAAAACTGGGAGACATTGGGAGACATGGCTGTGTGTTAAATCAACCTTTTACACCTAGCTCACTTAAGATTTGCTTACTTAATAGTCTTTTATATTTTCAGTACACTTATTAACATTTTATATATTTTTATCCACCTTTACCAAGGGTGCCAATAATTCTAACACTGGGTGAATTGTATTGTGTAGCGCTCTTATTATTGGACTTTTCACCCAAACCCCTGACAGGTTTGAACAAACAGTGGAAATATCATTAGCCTAAATCTGTTCCTCCATGTCTGTTTCAGGTTCTCTGGGCACAGCAGGGAGGGTGTGCAATAAATCTTCCAAGGGCATGGATGGCTGTGAAGTCATGTGCTGTGGCCGTGGATATGACACCACTCGGGTTAAGCGGGTCACCAAGTGCGAGTGCAAATTCAAGTGGTGCTGCGCGGTGGAGTGCAGAGACTGTGAGGATACCGTGGACGTTCACACCTGCAAGCCACACAAGCGTCCTGACTGGCTGGATCTCACTTGACTGCTGTAGGTGTGATCAGTTTTCTCTTCTCAGGTTTCTCAAGTAGACCAGTGCACTGTGGGATCCTTGCTTCCTGATCTCCACATGTAGAATGGGGAATCTTGTTGGACTTGTTCACTTGCATAGTGAAAGTGCTGAAGCAAAACTATTGCCCAGCCAAGAGCATTGCTAGTTGCTGGATGGCAGGGGACAATATATTAGATATATGACATGTACCGTGGTATCATGGAACTGCTTTTGACAAGAACATTTGAAAAGGCTTCTTCGCTAAACCGTAAATCACTTGCAAAAAGAAACTCTAATACTAGTTGTAAGAATTTGTTTTACCAAAAGATGGACTGAGTTCGAATTTAAGGGCTAGAGTTTCAGATGATAATCTGAGAATAGACGTGAAAATTACACATAACATGGAGTTGCATCTGATTTGTTCAGAAACAATGGGAGTTTATTTTGTACTTTAACGGATTAACAAAATAATAATCCATCAACACTAAATAGTGTTGAAATGTTCCTTAAAATTTGTATTCTGTAAAGGTGTTATTATATATTTGACTTGGATAAAAACAAAGAGTCTCGTCAAATATTAAATAATCTATATTTTGTATTTTTTGTGTGTATTTTATATGTACCTTAAGGTTTTGTTTATGAATCTTATTATCTAAGCACTTGTGCATCCTTTTACAGGTAGCACTTTCAGTGGGTTTCAGGTGTACTATATGACCAAAATTATGTAGACACCTCCTCTAAAAGGGATCCCTTTCATTTCAGCCACACACACTGCAAACACATTCGTATTATGAATGAAGTATGGCGGATTGTGCTGAACAACTTGTGACAATAACACAAATAACATATTGTCACAACAACAAGTGACAATATCACAATTTTATAAGCCTCCCTAACCGCTCAGTCAACTTCAGTCAAACAAGTGCTTTGTAATATCTGTGTACTTGGGTGTCCACAAACTTTTGGCTGTATAGTGTAAGTCTGTTTTAAGTCAATTTCAGTTGCTAAATTCTCCCCCAAATTTAACCAATGTTTATTTGACATGTAATATATATTTAAAATAAATGTAGCTGGAAAAATCATCTGAACTTTAACCTTGTGTAAGATTTAAATACACTGTGTACTGAAACTGTTGGCTATAGACTTGCTCCTTATGTGAAGTAATACAAAATTGAATTGATGGTATTTATGATTATATAATATTTATGATATTCAGGGTGAGTCAAAAAACAACACCATTTTGTTTTAGAAACAGGGAAATGGCATATCTGAATACCCCAGCAAGTAAATGGTGAGGGGGCCTATCTCATCTTTTAGGCTGTGTCTGGTACATAGCCACTATCTTAAAACTCGCTATATTGAATCAAGGGCAAGTTTTTCCAATGGGAAGGTGGTCATGTAGCATATCAAAGACCAGAATTGTCTCAGAAATCTGGTAACTGAAGATGAAATTGATGATTCTGATGTCTGGGGAACACAGCTGCCGTATCACAGCCGCAGACTTAAACAACCAACACCCAGAAAGACCAATTTCTGTGTAACCCTGTGTGACCAATTTTACACAACACTGTTGTATCCCTCATAGCCAAACTTTGAGAAACTGGTACTGTGGACAAAAAAACACGTAGTGGTCATCCAATATCGGTAACGACAAAGAAACCTCAGCAATGGTTTGGACAGCCTTTGCAAAAAGTTCACAACATAGCACGCAACCCGTCCTGCGACTTTTGACCCACCCTGTATAATATCGTTTACAACATATTTCTTCCTAAATGTTAGAGCTGAATTTCTGTCCTCACTGTATTTATTTTCCATCATCACTATGTCCTTTAGGCAAAACAAATATTAAATGTCAAATCTTAACTATAAAAAGGAAACTGCATACCATGATTAAGTTCTAAAAATAGCCAGGACAGCATGGCTTGTGTTAATTTTGCCTTGGTGTGACAACACAGGTTGTAAATCTGTTAAGATGGATGAGCATTCAGGGTGTTGGCATGCTAGCAAGAAAATGTATATTCTAATGTAGATTCTATTCATCCAAAACAACATGAATCTAATGTTCAGGATGAGGGCCTTTATACCATTTATGGTCCGGCTGGCATGAACAGAAGAAAAGAGAAAAACTGATGCAGACTCTCACTGAACAGAGATTTTCATCTGCTTATGCTATGGGATTTTACATTGTAGGCATATACCTAATAATATTTATTATAATTAACTGGGTCTATTAGGATTTGTGTATTGCAGTGTACCTTTACAAATCAAAAATGTATTTTGGTTTCACAAACAAGATTGCACTGATAAAGCACTCTTATCTTTGTAGGAATGCATTTCCTCCACATAAAAGGCTTAAAGTTACACAAATCTATTAGTCACCCTGTACTAGGGAAAGTATTGCTTAATTATTTAGCTTTCAGGGTTTCATCCAAAGGTGCAGAACACAGAAATCTGATTATGTGTTTTGCCGTTCAACAGCTCAATCCCACACCTCTTCTGCAAGAAGCAAATGTTCTGTGAGAAAGAACTTTGGGGAACATGTTAGGCTGTTTACTTTAAAACAATATAAAATATCTTTTTCATTTTTGCATGGTTGTTGTTGAACCAGCACATTGTGAACTATTATGTCGAATTAGTACGCTAATCCCCCAAAATTGAAACATTGTGGCTGATAGAGTTTTGACTGTCATTCGCTTTTCTGAGCCAAGTGACATTAACTATGGTTGATTAAAGGGTTACTGAACATAAATATCACATGACCATATTCACACAGTGCCAAGTGTGTGTGGTCTGAGTAACTGCATTAATTTGAAGTCACATGCTCTAGATAAAGATCTTTTGGGGCTGAAAACCATCCAGCTGTTTTCATCGTAGCCAAGTACAACATTCTGATACATTTATGGATTCACACTTTTTCATGGAAATGTTGATGTAGTTATTTGAGTGTAAGTGATTGTATGTGCTACTATTTCGTTTGTTTTGAGGACTGATGGTAAGTCAGCGTCTTAGTCACGCAAGATGGCTATAGTGTTTGGTTTTACTAATAATACTAATAAATAAATAGTAAAAGAAATTAAATAAAATGTATATAATTAAATAAAAACGTTCAACATGAACAGTATAGAGCTGAAAGTGAAAATATTATATATGCTACACTACATGAACAAAGGTTTAAAATCACAGACCCCACCAAAAGAGCCCTGAGACTCAGTGACTCTGGTGAGGTGAAAAAAAATATCGTTTATATATGTACATATGTACAAACCCTTTACTGGCCAAGTAGGGTCACAGGAATGCATGTGGCTCTTTTAATAAATGTGAAGCCATCAATCACTTTTTTACTAAGACTCAGGCCTCAGCAATGGTGGGCTTAGACAGCTGCACCACCTGAATGCCTAATCTGAAAATATGTCAAATTAATATTGTGGAAAATATGTATATGTGTACGGTGGGGTTTTTTTTTTGCCCTGTGTCAATTTTTTTGCTCTTTCTGTGATATTTGCAAACTTCTGCTGACAATACAAACTCACTGAACAATTGCCATCATGGCTTTGTCTCATAAAGCAGCTCCTGTACCTGCAGTTCCTGGCAACTTTTTCATTCTTGGAACTAGGCTAAGTAAAAACAGTCTTTTGATCATTATGTTACTTTGTCCTCCATTCCCTCTTCTCTTTGGAAACACAGAGCCATGTTCAGATTCAGGATGATGTTAATAAAAATGCTAGTAATATAACTGTTAATTAATAATACATTTTATTTAGTAAAAGCTTAGACTTGTTGTGCAATTGAATAGACCTCTTAAAGCAAAAGATAAAAAAACAAGGTTTCAGCTCTTGTGTGAGATAGTGAATCTCTCTGTGGTCCTTTTTTATCCAAAGTTGGTTATGAAATATTAATGTTTGCCTTTTTCTGTGAGCAGTAAAATGATGGATTCATCACTAGAAAACATTTGATTCAACTTGTCTCCAGATGATTGTTGTCAGCCCTAATTTCTTTTTACTCATTTTAAGTTCAAGGTCACCCCTGGTCTAATTTTGAGACCTTACACTAGTAGTACTATCTGGTACTATCTGCAAAGGTACTCAAACTATTAACGATTAAACTATTAATGATGTTTCAAGAGTTACAATATGTTTCACACATGAGTACTTAATAATATTACAGTCTTTTTTGCACAGGTTGTGTTAGACTCTGTTCTATAACAAAACACGTCATTGTTCAGGGGTGTGAGTCTGCAAGTATGCTTAATCTCTTAACCAATCAAATTGCATAACCCACTCAACCATCTAAGGCATGCTGGGGCCTTTTTCTGCATTTCTGACTTTTCACCCATTAATATTGTCAAGAATATGTTGTTTTGACATACCAATAAGAAGGTTAAATTCTACAACATTATTTAATGAGGTGGAATAAGATTTTGGACTTAAATAAATAAGGAGCAAGCAGCTGTAGATAGATTTAGATGACAAACCTGCACTTGTCGAAGAGGAGCCTGCTGTTATAATAAGATCCTGTGGCTGTAGATGAAGAGTATGCAGCTCTGGTTGAGGAGCCTGCAGCTGTAGATGAAGAGCAGGTAGCTCTGGTTGAGGAGCCTGCAGCTGTAGATGAAGAGCAGGTAGCTCTGGTTGAGGAGCCTGCAGCTGTAGATTAAGAGCAGGTAGCTCTGGTTGTGGAGCCTGCAGCTGTAGATGAAGAGCATGTAGCTCTGGTTGAGGAGCCTGCAGCTGTGGTTAAGGTGCATTTGTCCTGTAAGAGATTGGTGCCTTGTGTATGGTTGGTTCCGGCAGTGTGCACCCTGTGCTGCACTGCAGATTCCAGTTCCACGTAACCCTGCATTGGATTATCCTTGTATGACAATGAATTAATGACGAAATGGGATTTATTGGGGCATAAATTAAATA
>JAVSBV010000010.1:5153878-5166871 GCA_033117975.1 Parotocinclus spilosoma | reverse complement strand
ATACTGTACACGTTCTTTGGTCCGATTAAGCAGAGTTTTGGTCCAAATAAGCGAATAACATTACACGTATATAATAGAATTTATTTCGTTACTTAAGGATTTGGTCGGAATAAGCGGCTGGTCCCATTAACCGGTGGTCCTATTAACCGGAATCGACTGTATATAAGACTAATCTCCAAAGATGTTGGTTTATGGGTCAGTTCAACAGTTCGACATGTCATTAAGAACTTTAATGCTCAAACAAAACTAATCTGATGAGAAAAGCCTAGGAAATCTGGTTTGCAATGTGGCAAATAAACAGTGGTCAACATTCAAAGAACTTCAGGCCAAGCTGTAGTGATGCTTTCAAACCATACCATATGAACATATGGTCCTAAAGAAAGGCATAAACAAACACAGCTCCTGAATTTTTATTAAGACAAACCACCCCTTTCTGGGAAAATGTTCTATAGGCAAATTAAACCAAACTAGACCTCCTTGGTAATGCATACCCCTTATGTTTATACACCACAAATGAAGCCAATAATGAAAAGTGCACCCTAGTTACAATAAAACATGGTAGAGGAGGCATAATGTTGCGGATCTGCTTTGCTTCCTCTGGAACTGGAGGCTTTGAACACATTACAGAAAAATGTAATCAGAGGATTATCTGGGAATTTTTGAGAAAAATGTGCTCCAAAGTGTAAAAAGACAGGTCCTATAGAAGTGTAACGAGCCAAAGCACACATCCAAATGTATACAAGAATTGTCAAAAACACGTATATATATTGTTTTATACCAGCAAGGAGTCCTGGTCTCAAGCCAACTGAAAATCTTTAGCGCTATTCTTGGAGGTTGTCATTGTTGCCAAATATACGATGTTGGTTTTTTCCTTTTTTTGTGAGACTGCATTTATAATCACAGGCCAACTTTTTGTTGAATGCATCAGCCCAGGCTAGTAAAATATTCTAATGAAACAAAGTTTGGACATGTTACTTATTTCTGAAAATATTGGCTTGTTTAATACTAAACAATCAAATGTGCCAGTAATGTTCACCACAAGTGCATATGAATTATAATACAATATATTTGTGGAAATCTTTTCCCTAGGCATTGTGGACATACAACTGAAATTTTCATTTCGTTTATCTTGGTTCCGAGACAGCTGGCTGGTGTTCCAATACTCCTAACCCTAAGCCTGTACTTTGTGTATGCTCCTCTGGTGGTTACACAGTAAGGAGTGGTGTTACTGAGTTGCATATAATAGTCTGTGATCGTATATGCCGATATGGTCCCAGAAAAAGAACATTAATCTTTCTAAAAATAATAACAAGTAATAGAAGTAACTGGTTGCTGATTCGCTGTCCACCAGCAGTCAGTGGAGCAGCCTGAAAAAATAAACTGCCATTCAAGTCAATGCCCTAGATGTCTTAAATATTTAATGGAAATGACAAAAGTGTGACCCTTTGACTATTAGTTTGAGACATGGTTCAAGAAGGACGCAGGCCAGACACAAACACTGGCGAACTGTGCATCTGAAAAGTGTTTGAAGGCCCACAGCACAACCCACCATAAACAAGAGCTTAATGTGTTTATGAAGCGATACATTTCACAGATGAACAGATGGGAGAACATGGGAAGTTTAAATCGCAGTGGCGAGGGAGGGGACGTGCCGATGGTCAGAGATTGGGCTGATGAGGATTCATCCATTTTAATGCAGATCTCGGGAACAGATATACCTAATGTAAATATGTGTTGCAACATGACAAATGAGTATGATTAAAAAGATAAAGGCTGGCAAGATTTGGTGTCCTCATATTGCTTAGTTTATCACAAGAACAAATTACACTATTAATCGTGGTAGGGAAGAGAGCGTTAGGAACGCACTGGGATGTGCATGCTTGCAGTTGTTGTCGGGACCGAAACGGAACCATGCACATGTCATTGTGTATGCGTCTGTCAAAGGGAAATAGACAAAGCCTGATTCGAACAATCTGTGTCAATGGCAAGCTCTCTGGTTATCCTTTTCCAAATAACGAGTAGCTGTAAGTGCATGCAAACCAAACGGACATCGATCAACAATGGTGGGAAACAAACACAAAGAGGCGACTGTCTAGTCACGCTATGTGGAGCGCTGCGCTCACACAGCTACGGCTTGTGAAGTGATTGAGCTGCAGCCAGTGCTAATCTGGAGGACATTTAGAAGTCATGGTCCATGCTCTGCTTTTCTTCACCTCTCTTCCTGTTGGTATACACCATTTAATACATTACGCAGACTCGGCTCTCAACCATAAATGCTTGGTTTATGTGGAGTCTTTCCCAAAACTCAAGCCTGTACAGCAGGTCCTAGGGTATGGGCGCATTTACATGGTCAAATTCAGATAAATGAGCAATAAAAAAATGGAGTGAATAATTAAGCAGACAATTAAAAATAAATAAATAAATAAATAAATCAAGCTTCACATGTATAGCATCACCAGCACCCACAAACTTGCAATTAGTGATGCACCAAAGTTCTAGTTTGTTTGTGGAGTAGTTTTAATTAGCTGCATCACCGTCAATGGCTACATTCACAACAGACACTAGATTAAATCAGTACACTAGTTATGAGCCAATTTAGAGTAATTAATTACCCTAATGCAGGTATTCAAATGTGGGAGGAAACTGAAGTCTAGGAACTGGAACAAACTAGGAATGAACTGGGAAATTTTACATAAAATTCTTGTACTGTATTGTTACAGGACACTAGAGTACAGACCCAGAGGCATCCCAAACCACAATCCACCCTTCATTAGGCTTCATAGTTGGAATGATGTTTTTGGGGGTTTTTTCTTCTTCAATTTTCACCCAAACACTGTGCATTTCTTCCAGTGTTTCTAAAACTTTGTCCTGGTAATGTCTGACAGCACTGTTTTTTTCTGTACTGCACTTTTTGTTCAGTGTTCTGATTCTGGAAACATGTAGGAGGGAAAAATGGAAAGCGCTCGGTATTTTTCTTGCAGTTACTACTCTTCTGCATTGCACGCAGTGATCTCTGTATAATATTTACTAATACTAGTAGTAACAGCACTAAAATGCATCCATTTGTAGATCATTTACCTCATTATACATTAATTAAATCTTTACAGAAGGTTTTGCTGTTGTTCCTTTTTTATATTTCTTCTTGTATGTCTTCTGAAATTTCTGAATTTTGGCTTCTTTAGATCTCGTTTATATTTTAATAGGAGAGAGCACCTCTATAACCCATACCTCAAATCACATCTCACTAATCTAAAGTAGTGATATTAAAAGAGTTTTCTTAGAGATCCACATACCTGTGAATCAGCATTATGACTGAATTGATGTCATTTAACATTACTACTCCTATGGTTGAAGATAAAAACCAGTTGCTACAAGCAGCAGTTCCAGAGGCCCTGGGATCGATCTCTACTTGCAACATGAAGGTCGGCTAGTGCAATTTAAAAAGTGATGTGACAAACTAGCATGCAATGACAGAACTGGCATCCTGGCCTGCACCCAATAAATTCCCGGCTAGCATGCGGACTCCCCATGACCCTGACATGGATAATCAAGGTCATCAGTAACCTTCACTTTCACAAACTGAAAATGACAGGGTTTTTTTTCCTCATTCAGAATATAAGGTGGCTATTATATAGAGACAGGAAAATACGTCAAATTGGCTCACATACTTTAAACTAATCTGAGAATCTGTCCATCAAAAGTTTACGTAATACATTATATGGCAAAGCATAAAAAATATTTCATAAATCTGCACGTTTTCAGTTGCAAACAACAGTTTCACAAATTGTTCACTGTCTTGCGTATGTAGTTATAAAAAAGGAAATATTCAGTTTATGTTATGTCAATATTGTGTTTATATACCCAATACTGTATTTCAAAGACACCAGTTTGAAATGTGGCACGAAACTGGAATGCCCAAAGTAAGCCCATGTCGAACATGTGGTGAACATTCAGGCTGGACTGTGGCATGAACCCAGGTGTCTGAGGTAAGGCAACAGCACTAGCCACTGCATATAGGGTATAGCCACTGCATATAAGGTATAGCCATTGCATCAAATATAAGTATAATGCCTGAAGGAGCACAGGGATCCAAAGTAGTGCCACTGAGGTGGTAGGCTGGCATCTAAGAAGGCTGTGCCTCCTGGGCACCATTCATCATTCATTCATTATATAATCTGCTTATCCTAGACAGGGACTCGGGCGAGCCGGTGCCTAGCTGGTGGCACAGGGCACAAGGCAGAAACGAACCTTGACAGGGCGCCAATGCATCGTAGGGAACTTCCACTCACACACTCATACACCCAATCACACACAAAGGGCACATTGCAAACACAAACTAACCTAACATACGTCTTTGGAATGTTTGAGTAAACCAAAGTACCCAGAGAAAACCACGCAAGCATGGAGAAGACACGGAGACTTCACACAAGCAGAGCCCAGGGTCAGGATCGAACCGGGATCTCGGAGCTGTGAGGCAGCAGTGATAACCCCTGCATCACCATGCCACCTCCGAAAACAGTTGCCAAAATTAGATTTGCAATATTTAAAAAAGTGTTGTTGTTCATGACAGGATAATTAAGATTTAATTGACCATTCTGATGTCCAGAGCAGCTGCTGTATCATAGCTACAGACTTCAACAACCGACACCCAGAAAGATCAGACAGTACTCTTGCATCCCTCGTAGCCATATTCAGAGAAACCAAAACTGTGGATGATAAGCAGTCATCCAAAGACCACTACCAATGAAGAAACATCAACAATGGCGAAAGTCCAAAATGTGGCATGTGACGTGTCCAGTGACTTTTGTCTGCATTTGTGCCATAGTACTGCTATAAGCAGAGAATTTTCAAGCTGTGCCTGACTTCTTTCAGGTGAAGTTATGTAAGTATATAAGTAATCGGAGTATCTAAGTATTTACTTTATACATTAATATATTTTATATAACTGCAGCACCTTTAGACTTTTACATAAATATTTTTATATTTTTGATAGTTTTGATAAGTCAGTATGTGAGTGTGTACGACCGTGAGTGTGAGTAGGTTTTCTCAGGAATTGCACAGCAAATTTTGTTGCATTTAATATACAAGGACAGCAAAGGCATTAATTAAATTGTGAGAGTTAAGTTTTCCTTTTATCCTACACAAACAGGAGCAAAAGTAGTGTGTCTAAATGCAGCAAGAGAATTTTTTTACAGTAGGTAAGACTTACGGCTTTGACAAAGACACCCATGAGGTCAGGAAACTGGTGTGTGAGCATGGCCAACATGGCAGTGAAGGAGCACAGGCCTGCAGTAAACAGAATAAAGAACGGCAGCTCCTTCTTTGGATACACCGACACTTCATGGAACGCTGAGGCAGAAACATACAATCACGTTTTGAAACTAAATGATCTGAAAGATGTAGCTACTACACAGTAATGAGGGCATACATACAGGGTAGGAGCTCTCTGTCTGCTGTCTCTGTACAGCCTGGGTATGGGTAGAACAAATGACCTTTCTCCAGTGGGTATGGAATGATCCGGAATGCTAGAGAACAAAACAGAAAGACTTAATTTGCATAAACAATCCAATAAAGCAAACCTAAAGCAAAGCACACTGTTTCTCTCCACTTATCTTGGTCTTGGTCAGAGGAGAGGGGTGGGAATCGATGGGCACCTCACTAATCGATTCGATTATAAGGTATGCGATTCAGCTATTAAACGTTTATTCGATTATTGCCGCATCTTTTTTAATATAGGATTTTATTCATCTCTCAGTGATTCCACGACTTTGATTTAGGTCTAATTGTAGATTGTGGGCTTCTCTGTGTCAGTAATGCCAGCCTTACACCAAATGACTTTTCAAGCAATTTCACTGACAAATCGGTTTCGCTCGTGTTATCTAAAACATTTGGTAATAGGGTCCAGACAGCTGTCTAAAGTTAGTATTTTTCTCATCTTGATGGCCTGATAAAATTAACCATCTTTAATATGCCTTTAACAACTGCGTTTAAGCACTGTCCACACCAAGAGGTGAACTCTCTCTGGGAAATTTAGTGTGCATCTAAATAGCACGGGGTAAATTGCAAGTTTACTTTAGTAGGTGTAGATGCTGATCAAATAATGGAAACTTTTAAATTTACCATGCTTTAAATTTTTCTAAATGAATTTGGGCTATTTACTTTTCTTCTTGTTTTGTTCTGTACAAGAGTACTGCACTCCAAAATGTAAGGGAAATTATAACAGCATGTAAAATTCAAGCACTGCAATTCATAATTCATAGTACTGCAATACTGTACATTAAATAATTAAAAGTGGTCTTTCAGTACTTCAGAAGCCGCTTAATTTTTATTTCACTGTGTGGATGACATTTTATTTTATGTTTTAGTGATCTTCTACTACTATTACTACTACTATTACTACTACTTTAGTTATTATTCTTATTTTAAATAGTCTCAAAAGGATTCAAAAGGACTATTGTGAATATCGCAAATAGTGATCATTAATCAACTTTTAAAGACTAGTGCATGGTTAGCAAGAAAAATCTCTGAGACAGGACACCATATTGTGGCTTCAAAGTGCACAGCATATAGCGAAAGCCCTGTGATACAGTTGCAAGTCTTTGGCAATACAAGTACCAATAGTGTTTATAATTCTGTTTGGTCTAATTTATGTGGAAGTTTAGACCATAAATATGCGGCACATTGATATGTATATCTCTGGCTCAGACAACGCTTGTTCTTGTCTGTTGAGTCTGTGATATGTGGATGCCACAAACTGTCTGCGTTGTGCTCTAGCATTGATATTTTAATAATTAATAAAATGATTGATTTTGTGAATTGATGCTAAATCATCTACATCCGCATTGTGATGCATCTAATCGATTTCTACATTTTACATTTACATTTACGGCATTTAGCAGACGCTCTTATCCAGGGCTACTTACAACTTTTACAGCCTTACAATTGAAGCAATGGTGGGTTAAGGGTCTTGCTTAAGGACCCAACTGTGGCAGCTTTGGCAGAGATTGGATTGGAACCCTGGGCCCTAACCACTAGGCTACCCAGTCCCCTACAAGAGCCTAATCAATAATTCAACTGGGGTAAGCAGAAGTGGGGACTGTGGTGGCCTAGTGGTTAAGGAGTTGGAACTATGGACCAGAAAGTCCAAAAGGTCCAGGGTTCAAATCCACAGCCGGGCAAGGCCCTCAACCCACGACTGCTTGAATTGTAAGACTGTATTAATTGTAAGTCACTCTGGATAAGGGCATCTGCTAAATGACATAAATGTTTAATTCGAACATATAAAATCCAGGCTGCCCAAGGAGGTTGGGACTCTGAGTCTTGATCCTGTCATGGTTTCTACCTCATCATATAGAGAGTTTTATCTATTGCTGATATTGGTCAAGGTTTGCACAATTACAGCTGTGGAGAGAGGTGGTTGTAAAGGTTTATTTGAGACAATGCTCTGTGGTAAAAGGTGCCATATAAATACATTTGACTTGACTTGAAGTACAGCATGTACAGTACACCAGTCAATCACAGCACCAACCGACCTTCACCTTGCAATACCATCTGTGATTTATCTTGCAAATGTAAACTGCTGGGAGTAGCTAAAAGTTTCCATTTTATTTAAAACACCGTTAAATACGTAATCAAAGGAAAAGGTAGTTATCCTAGGCTTATACAAAGCAAAATAACATTAATGTTGGCAAAACTTCAGGTTTTATTTTTGTTACAATTACTGATTTGTGGTTTATGAAAAACATTGTAGGACCTACTTAATCACTTATATTTAGATGAGTTATTTAATTTTCCAGGTTAGTAAACAATGAATATCACCAATTACAACACTCCCTTCTTCGACCATGTTTTTTACAATGCCATTACCTACCCTACCTGAGACAGGAGTTTGGTTGAGTAGGATCTTTAAAGCATATATTACAATACAGAATCTGTCGATTGGTAAGTTACCAACGGGATTTTCTAAGTCTTATCGGTATCAGAAAGGTGGCTTGATGTAGAACCAGCTCAACCATCATAGCCGGTTAAGTTACTTTAAGCAAGCAAGACGTTAAGCGCACCAAAAGCAGGTAATTGCTGACATGTCAGAACAGTCCGTTCTGTTCTCCAACTCATGCTTATTGACATTGTTTGTACTTCTTTGTACTCTGGTGTTTTCCTCCTTTAACTGCTAGATCTTAAAAAGTAAGAGGGTCAGGGGGTGTATATACTTACTGCCCTCCCAGGTACAGTGGAGCAGGTTGAGAGCTCCTTCTGCTCGTTTCCAGTGCTGTAGGTGAAAGAATGCGTATGCCACTGCTTCACTATCCCCTCTCTTCAGAATATGCTCTGGAGGCAGGATCAGACTCTTCATCTCTAAAAGATACTAAAAAAACAGACACACACACACACACACACACACACAGGGTATTACGAACCATGTCATTCTAAGCATAGTGTTGTCATGTTCTGATTTACTCAGAATGAAATGTTATCTTTCACTCAGACAATCAAAAAGAATAAGCACTTTAAGTGGCGGATTGTGGGGTTTAGAACTGCGTGCAAAGAAAATGTTTTCTTCTGTTTTAATTGTTCTTTATAGCAATAGCAAGTTGAAAAATAAAATGATTAATATATTAAAGTACTACATCAAATGAAATATATGCAGAAATGCAACTTTATCTGTAAAACTGAAGATGTCTTCAATGAAATCATTTAATTAATGTTGTTCCCAAACACAACAGCACTACTGGATGCCACTGGGAAAGTATTAAATCTCCCTGCCTGGAATAACCAACTACTATCAACAATGTCCCTTTTTACGAGCCATGTGACTTCACATATACATCTGCCCTAGCCATCCTGACACAGACCAATGGCATTAGATTGGCAGCTGTTGTGGGTGGCATCCCCTGGCACACATTCATAAAGTCTAAAGTGCTTGCTCCTTTGAAGTGGGGATAGCATGTCAGTTGCCGATGTCTTTCATGTGGGCAGAGCTCCTAAGCCTGTGTATCTCTGTTAAGCCTCTGCTTGCCTCACACAGCTTCTCACTCTTTCACTGTGACAACACTTCACTGGGTCTGAATTCAAGAGGACAGGATTCATGATCAGGCAATCTGGGTTTGACTGAATATCTCTGTGCATAAACCAAACCTGATACATATTACATTTTTAAGTCCACTTTTTCCAAGGCAGGGTTCCAGGGGTGTCTAGCGTACATTCATAGAAAATATAGGGTACAGGAATAATAAACCTTAATCTCAGGGTTGTGAAGAAGTCACTTATGTAGCACCACGATATTAAACCCCCCAACCAGCTTCCCCTCTTAAAGATACAACCAATCATGTCTGCATATTATGCCCAACCCTACCTTTACCCATGTCCCTGTAATGGAAGGTCAGAATGATTGATTCAGACTGATGCATCTGAACTGCCATAATGCAGGCATTTACATCACATTACTATTATAGGATGGGAAGGTTTCTTTAATTGTCTACAGTCGAAATTGAAGCATGACTGTAACTTTTTAAGATTAACCATTTAAGCATTTATGTAAGTAAGTAGCAATCTTACTACACAACATTGCCAAACGATGGTCATCGCCTTAAGATGAGCTCCAGAGTTTATGAAACAGAGTCAATAACGTACCATTGTCTAACATAAGCAAAAAATTACTACCCAAGCTTAATAAAAGTGTTTAATTAACTGAAGAAACCAAGCAAGTTCATTCTTGACTAAAAAGATTCATTGTGAAGCCCTAACATATAATAAAGAAGCAACTACAATGACCCGCTAATTTCAAAGAGACTGAATGATCACGTTTTTGAGATGCAATTGTTGAATGCATTTAGCAACTCCACAATGTGCCCCACCGTCTCTCTTCTGTGGGGGCATACATGCACCATGGCACTTGAAAGTCCAGGTGTGTGTGCAAGGTGTATTCATCTTAGAACAGGTGCACTTTGTAGTCACATCCAGTGTGTTGAAGGCTGCAGGCTAGAAGTGTGGGCGTGTATGTATTTGACAGGCATGGACAAGTTGGACTTAAAAAGGAACAAGGGGCTAAAAATGCTTTAACCATGTTAAAAGAACTGACTTAAGAAAGGAAAATAAAAAGGATAGGCTCATAAACAAGTTCAAACGATTGTTGTTGTTGTTATTTGTACAGCTGTTCTACCTGCATATTCGATCATGAGGAACAAAATCTGGGTGGAGTAAATTTAAATGGGGCGGTTTAAAGAGGAGGCAAATCTCACCAGGCTCACTTTATGCAACTCAACGCAGTGCAACAGCAGCACCTAGTGGTCAATTAACTTACTACTGTTGAGAACTCAAGGAGAAAAAAACTTTTTTTGGAAACCCTTTTACAGTAGGACTTGTTTCCATAGTCAGTGGAGCAGATCTACAATATTCAGTATTACAGAACTCTCCACCATACTTAAACAGTGCAAATAAACTTTTTTACATTACCATACTTTTAACACTGGCCAACCTTCAGCGTCTGATGAACATAAAATCGTGTTTCACTAAATATTCCATAAGCATTTATGAATTGTATGAATTAGTCTGAAAATTAAAATCCATTAAACTTAAATATTGAAACCATTTAAGTTTTGAAATGCAGCTATATTTACCAATATTACAGGTGGGTAGAGTAGAAAAATGTTACTGAAATATGAGTACATTTACATAAAAAAATAAGCTTAGTTGCTTAAGTTAATGTAACTCATCAAAACAAATATTTCAGGACTTATTACTCATAACATAACTTAGATTAAAGAAAAAAATCCCATACAAATACAGACTAAAATATATAACTGTATAAATATTTATTATGATTTTAATTCATTTGTTTTTGTCCATGTTTTAGTGCTTAGTTTTTCTCCTGGTCAGGGTCACAGATGCTGTGCCACCTATACCCAGAGGGCACAGATCTTGCCAATAGGACTGGGTTGCTGTTGTGGCACCAGGGGCGATTCCCTAGAACAGCATTCTAAAGCTCAGCCACAGCCAGCTGTGCCTGAATGTGACACTGTGACTCTGCCAGGCATTACTGCACCACTGGAAATTGTATTAGTGTATTAGACCGCTGCACCAGCCCGCTCTTATCGTAAAAGCAAATTCCAATTACAAGATAACCCTCGGTGACATTTTACTAAAATTGGAATACAGAAATGACACCCCAACTTTAAGCATCAACATCAAATACAAATCCTACAACAAAACCACTGTACAATATAAAGTTATATGGGACAGTGGTGGCCTAGTCATTAAGACACTGGACCAAGGTCCATGGTTCTAATCCCACCAAGCTGCCACTGTTGGGTCCTTGAGCAAGGCCTTTAACCCACAAAATTGCTTAGATTGTAAAACTGTAAATTTTAAGTCACTCTGGATAAGGGCGTCTGCTAAATAATGTAAATGTAAAACATAAATAAAGTAATCTACCACTTATAACTGAAGCGCACAAACAGCTTGGTAGAAAATTGCACAGAAGACGAGAGAATGCAACAGAAACCAGGTATTTTAAGCAACTCAACAATAATAATAACAACAATAAAATAAAGATCTTAAATATAAGAGCTTTATTGCAGTATTTCCTCCAGGATTTTTTATTGCAGTGGTGGCTGCTATCATACAGCGTCCACTATTTCTCTATGGAGAATCCAGGGTTCGTTTTTATTATGAAAGTGTGATAAGTTAGTGTTTCTGTAAGAAAGGTTTCACTGTGTCTGATAAATGCTGTAAATGTAGACCAGCAGTTATGGTACTGATTTGCGCACTACAAGATCAGGGGTTCATATCCCACATCTCAGCTAATTTGCTACTTTTGCTACCTGGTCTGGATAAACATTAAACCTCTTTATAGTGAGTACTATATACTTGCTCAGATGTAATCAACCACCTTCTAATCACACACACCAGAAAAACTGGTCCTCAACTGACATCAACTGTATTGTCTACTTTAGATTAAAATCACTTTTGTTTATTAGTCTACTGCTAATAATGCATGCTAACCATGACACATAATTCACTGTGGTTGGAAAGAACGTTTTCAAAACAGTTCTGGGATAAAATTATGGAAAGTCAGGAGAAGTGGACTAAAAAAAAAATCAAAAAAGGCTTATACTCCCACATGGAACTGTTTTTGGGGAAACAATTTCAAGTTCTGATGGCAAGAAATAAGCTTCTTCACTTTTAATCTCATGAGGCAAAAGATTTTATGAGGACTAAGCTTTTACGCTTTGCTCACTTCCTGTAAACAAACTAAACACATCCAGCTGCATTACACACAAAATATACAGTGTTCCTTATTAAAAAATACCGAACATAGTAACTGTTCTGGTGATCATGGTGCCTTGGCAACACCGTCAGTGGAGTCATAATAAAATATTGTAATGCAGCAAACAGGATTAAACAAGGTGAAATCATTATTTAATTATAAAAACAATTAACTAATTCTGTTGAAGGTCATAGTCCATTTGTATGGGTCTGTAGTGCTACTCTAATGGAATCATGTTTAATCAGCGTCAAAACAAATGCTATTGATGCAATATAGGGCTAAAGTCTCATCACCTGTTGCTTTGACCATTTCTATGTAGCCTTCTTTTCAACACAGCTATTCAGCTGCGCTTTTCAGTACTGCCAAAAACGTATACGCTCATGTAGTTTTCAAAGAATCAGCGTTTCAGTTAGGCTGATGTTGTAATGGAAAACATATGTACAGTATATTTATCAGACCTTTAAGGGTTTTTTACAGCGAAAATATTATATCAATTAAATGTTCAAATTTCAAGTTTGAGAGTAAACTAACCACAAAGTTTGTGTCTAATATTAAGTCAATCACTTATTAAGCTGCTTGACATAAACCTGACATTGTTTCTTCTGAGGTCCAGGCAAGTTTGTTTGTTTGTTTATTTATTTGGGTTCTTTAACACTGATTGTCATTAATGGTCATAACACACAAGATTATGTCCATACACAAGTTCATCTTAAGACTAGTCATATATA
>JAVSBV010000010.1:5141655-5152258 GCA_033117975.1 Parotocinclus spilosoma | reverse complement strand
ACTGAGCAATGTTATTGTTTTTTGCAAATATTCACTCATTTTGAATTTGATGCCTGCAACACAATCCAAAATAGTTTACCATGTTACCCCTGTATTACATCACCTTTCCTTTTAACACTTAATAAGTATTTAGGAATTGAGGAAACTAACTGTTGAAGCTTTGTAGGTGGAGTTCTTTCCCATTCTTGATTGATGTACAACTCCAGTTGCTCAACAGCCTGAGGTCTCCATTGTTGTATTTTGCACTTCATAATGCGCCACACTATTTTAATGGGAGACCGGTCTGGACTGCAGACATCCCAGTCTATTACCTGCGCTCTTTTACTACGAAGCTACGCTGTTGTAACATGCAGAATGTGACTTGGTATTGTCTTGCTGAGATAAACAGCGACATTCCTAAAAAATATGTTTCTTGGATGGCAGCATATGTTGCTCCAAAACCTTTATGTACCTTTTAGCATTAATGGTTCCTTTACAGATGTGCAAGTTACCCATGCCATGGATATTAACACACCCCCATACCAGAGATGCTGACTTTTGAAATTTGTGCTGATAACAATATGAACAGTCCTTTCCTCTTTGGCCCAGAGTATGTCCATGATTTTCAAAAACAATTTGAAATGTGGACTCATTAGACCACAGGACACTTTTTTACTTTGTGTCAGTCCATCTCAGCCGGTGGTGGTTCTGGATGTTGTTGATATATGGCTTACGCTTTGCATGGTAGAGTTTTATCTCGTACTTGCAGACAGAGCGACAAACTGTGTTCACTAACAATGGTATGAAAGTGTTCCTGAGCCGATGGGGTAATATCCGTTAGAGAATGATGTTGTTTTTTAATGCAGTGTCGCCTGAGGGATTGAAGATCACAGGTATTCAATGTTGGTTTTCGGCCTTTGCTGCTTACTTTTAATTACACAATGAAAAACGTTGTTCTTAAACTGTTGGACTTTTTGCTCACACAGTTGTTCACATAATGGTAAACCTCACCCTGTCCTTGCTTGTGAATGACTGAGCATTTCAGAGATGCTCCCTTTATACCCAATCATGACACACACCTGTGGAATGTTCCAAACAGGTGTTTTTGGGTGTTCCTCAACTTTCCCAGTCTTTTGTTGTCCCTGTCAAAAACTCTTTTGGCTTTTGGGACGTGTTGCAGGCAACAAATTCCAAATGAGTGAATATTCGCAAAAAACTATAAAGTTTATCTGTTTGAACATTAAATACCATGTCTTTGTATTTTATTCAATTGATTATGGGATTTATAAATCATCATATTCTGTTTTTATTTATGTTTTACGTAACGTCACAACTTAATTGGAATTGGGGTTGTAGTTCTACACTTACAGACTTTACGGTTAGTCCCCTTTACTCTGTTCTCTAATGATCAGGACCCAGACAGGACCAGCACAGATCAGGTACTATTTGGGTTTTCGGATCATTCTCAGCACTTCAGTGACTTCAGTAATGTGGTGTGAAAGCGTGTGTAGAGCTGGTATGACTGGTGCTGATGGACTTTTAGACACTGTTTACTCACTGTCCACTTTATTAGAGACACCTTATTGCTCCACCTTGTAGATGTAAAGTCAGAGACATTAGCTCATCTGTTGCTGCATAGTTTGTGCAAGTCATTCTGTAATCAAATGTTAGTAATCCACCATCACACCATCAGTGTTTACAGGATGCTGGTGCCTGGATATTTTTAGCCCAGCAGTGACACAGAGATGGTTTAAATCTCCAGCAGTACTGCGGCGTCCGATCCACTCATACCAGTACAATAGACACTACAACACCACCACACATATTGTTTCTGTACATAAAGTATTTAGAGAGACTGAATGACAAGTGAATGAAATTATAGAACTATGTGCAGTGACCACTAAAACTCAAATGAAGTTTTAATGAATAAGTAGAATAGAAAAAAAAACAAGTGAAAATGAACATCAAATTCTACATATAAGGATAAACATTGGTCTTACATCTCTCATCATTTTCACAGCCTCCTTAATTCGTCCCAGTTTACGAGCACACATGGCCAATCTGCGCTTGATATAAACCAGAAGATTTGTGTCTTTACCAGCTGAGAAATAAAAAGACAATTTGTATTATTTAAAGCAAAGCTAAAGACAGGACATGTTTGTGGTGAAAACCAGCATGTGGACGTGTTCATGTACCAAACTTTAGTGCTTGTTTGAAGAGTCGCTCGGCCTCTATAATGGTAGTGGCTTCTTCCTCAGCCAGAAGCACATATGCTGCAGCACATCTAAGGAAATGTAAACAGGGTTTTAAAGGTTTTAGAGTGGCAAAGTGCTCTACCGGCCCCCTCTAGACAGTCATTAAATCAGTCTGTCCTCTTCCAAAAATCATCCCAAAACTACAGGCAGTGGATGCATCCTGCGAAGGGAGGTAGTTTTGGGATGATTTTGTAGTTTGTCCCAGAAACTAAACTACATGGACTTTATAGTGCGTTTTACAGTGAATTCATTCAAGTGTTTAGAATGAGGCATGGTATATCTGGCATGGTTTTTAAGCAACAAATCAATTTGTTTATGCAATAAGTGTACATTACTTGTTTAATACAGTTAAAATAGGTGAAAAAGTAAATCCTTATTCTCCTGTGCTCTGTCTGCTTTCTCATCACCAGACTCATTGTCATCATGTATCATAATTTTTATGATGCACTGGCCTCAAAACAGATGGTAAATTAGGGCACAATGTTTAAATTTTGTTCTTATATTATTTATATTTGTATTAGATACCCAAACCGTGATTTGTGGGTTCTCTCCAAACAACAGGAATGGGAAAAGCCATTTAGCCTAAACGCACCATTAAATGCGCGATTAAATGCACCATAAATATTTGATAGAATATTGGAATTAGAATGTTGGATGGGGTATCAGCAAAACATTTAAATCCACAAAAGCACAACATTTCAATGTTGCTGGAATTAGATGGGGGCGAGCTCTCCCCTTTAAGATGTCATTCAGTCCCTGCAGTCGATGGGCTAGTAGGTAGAGGGCGGAGAATTTAAATAGATGTTTGTGTGTGTTGAAGAGTTAGGAAGTTTTGTTGTATCCCTTTGTTTACGTGTTTCCATGGTTCCTTCTGCAGCGGTGTGTATTGTGTTGTGCATATTGCGCTTTAGTATATGTTAGGAGCTCATCTGTATATACACACACACTAGGTGAGGGGCGGATGCCTTTTTTTTGTATTTCGTTAAGGTTAGAGTTTGGGTTAGGTAGTTTAGGTTGGTTTATGTTTTGTTTTTTTCTTTCGCACCATCCGTAGTCACCTTAGATCTGAATTAGCAGAAGTATTTGTTTGTGTGTACACAGTATCTGTTTGTGTCCAATCCGCTGTTGTCTGTATTGTTGATTATTCTTTCAGTAAATGTATTATCATCTACATCTGGAATCCTCTGCTTCAGTCTGTTTTTTTTGGCTACTTCCTTTTTTAACCCCTAGAGCTATTTACCTTCTTGTAAAATAAAAGAGGAACGTAACACTATGGAAGACAATCTGAAATACAGACACCAACATCGTTACTAATATTTCCTGTTTCCACAAGATTTGCAACTAAAATGTTAGCAATAAATGTTAGTACATTTTCAGGCTAATCTAAAAGAAACAATTGGTGAACCATAAAAACCACAGGTAAGATGCACAATAAAGGTCAAGCTATATGATCAACATTAACAAGGCCACTGCATATACTGTGGACTGCATGTCACTGTGGTTTATTTATTTATGAGCAGCACCATTAATTAATAAACCAACATGAAAAAACAAAACAGATAAAAAACAAGATTAGAAAATCTTGAATAACACACATGCCATTTTGTCTCGGGTATTTCCAGGTTGTACTTATATGTTTCTCTGCATCTCTGGCCTTATGCATGACACATCCAGTCACTCGTGTCTGTACAGTGGACAGCCAGACCAAAAGCGCTTCTTAAAAAGGAACACCAGATTCCCACGGTGGTGGAATTTTAGACCAAAGCACTACATGATTGCTGGGTAATCAGCACCTAATTGCTGTGATCGCAACGCGTGCCCGAGCACAGACAGCAGCGCCAGCTGCTTCTGTAAAAATATTTTTTATAAAAATCTTCTGTACATACTAAAATCAAAGGACTAAAATTAATTGCACAGCTCAAAGTACAGAATCATTTAAGAATGAGCCACTCCCAAAACACAAAATAGCATTTAAACCAAAAGATGATACAGTCCATATATAAACTCCAACAAGACTACTGTAAGAGGAATTTGGATGCCACTTGTGTAACCGGTCTTTCACATGTAACTATGACACAGATGCATGTGTAAACAATCCAAACAAGAATCCTAAAAAGTGTCACATTACAGAAAACCATAATCTACTAATTACCAGCTGAAATTGGGGGGAAACCTTAAACGTATCTCTGCATTAACAGTTGAAGGGAGTCTGGTTCACAGTGTAGAAATGAGTAAGTACCCTGAATGGGGCATCTTTCCATAGCAGGGTTGGCCATCTGTCCCTCAGACATGGCCAAACATCTCTGCTTGACTCCTGACATGGCTGGAAGGCACTGCCATGACTCGAACCCGGGCCACCACAGTAGTGAGCAAGCAAACTGCCATTGTACCACCAGAGTGCATTGCATTAATAACACGCCTTGCACGTTAATTAAACTGTTAATTTTACTCACTCGTGGTTGAGCTCTATCGCCTGGTAGGCGGCTCTGATCCGAGCTTGAGGGTTCCTCTCTCGCCAGGCCTTCTGCATAACTATTTAAATAAAACACGTACACAGACCCAATGTCAACTAGAAAACATGCATATAAGTACGTTAGTAAACAACGTTTTTAAGCTGTAGGTTCTATACTGCTCACAGAAATTAGGGGAAATTCCCCTTAATGAAATATCCCCTAATTTTTGTGAGCAGTGTATATGAAACTGACCTGTGTCTTCTGGCTTAAGCTGCTGTGTGTCAGAAGTAAAAAACGTCTGGTGGTCTTGCGCTGACAGGTTCATGTCATAGTAGGTCAGAGGTTCTTTACCCGTCACCCATGTGTACCTGCAGACAATACAGCAAGGTGGAAATGATTGTTCATGGCGGCCTATATTTGTACAAATATTCGGAAACGTGTGTAAAGATGCTAGTACCACTAAGCCAGGCTTATCATACCTATTGTACTCTGCACCTCGAAAAAGATTAAGCGGGTTCCTCCACACTTTACACTCTGAAAGCAGATGCACACCATCGATTAGGCATTTAGGCATTAGAGCACAGCACAGCTTCTTAACAGCAATATAAGGATTTTAATACAAATATTTTTTTTAGAATTGAAAAGAACAGTCTTCTTACAAATTATATAACATTCACACAGCCTACAGTTCAGAAAGAGCCAGTTTTATTACTGGAATAGACATCGATAAAAAGGTTTCCAGCTTTCATGCAGCTCAACCTATTTATATAAACATGTAATATTACATTACAAGTTGTATGGGGAAAAGCAAAGACCAGGCAATTCTTTAGATATAACAATTGAACACACTGGGAAGCTCGGTGGGTAGCACCGCTGCCTCACAGCAATTAGGTCCCAGGTTCAATCCCTGGATCCTTTCTATGTGGAGTCTGCATGTCCTCCCCGTGTTTACTCCGATTCCTCCCACAGTCCAAAGACATGCATGTTAGGTAAACTGGTGACTCTAAAGTGGGTCTTAGTGTGTGATGATATGTGATTGTGTGCGTGCACCCTACGATGGACTGGCGCCCTGTCAAGGGTTGTTCGTGCCCAGAGTTACTGGGTGTGCACCGGAAGATAATGGATGGGTAAAATTTAACATACTAACCGTACTTTAAAAAATAAATTAATTAATTAAAAAAAGACTTGCTGTAACAAATACAGCATTGGCACACTGGTATCTAAACGAATATTACAATGCAAATTGCAAAACTTAACGAATGACCTTATGCTCGTGAATATGAGTTCCAACATACACTGCTGGGCAAAACTGGGCCAAACTTAAAACTGTAAAATATTAAGCTTGTGATGGTACCTACAACAATAGATTGAAGAGAAAACTAGCAAGAACTAAGAAAATGCACTCCTGAGATCTGGAACACCATTTTCTCATCAGTGCTCATTGCTGCGGTGAAATGTTGAGTTTCACTTACATAGTCTTACTGTACAGGAAGATTAATCATGATTTATGCGCCAATGTTTCATATAAATCTCACACCTCTGGGTGTACAAAATCTTCTATTATATTTCTATCTTGCCAATCTAACCTTAAAAGTTAGTAAGTAGTTAGACAGATAAAAAAAAAAAAAAAATTAAATGCCAGATTACATGACACAAGAAGCGATTTAACACTCATCCAAAATTCCAGTGAATATCTATTTGCCCACAAGTGACAAAAGACTGTAACCTGTGTATGTTTTTCATTTTAATGTTTTAATATTTGTACTAAAAATATTTGCCCAAAGTTAATTATACTGCTGAAAGTACTGCTAATTTAAATTTAGAAATGATTCTTAAATTCATAATATGAAATAAACACTGTTTACAAAAATAAGAGGATATTTCATTTTGAAATATCCCCTTTTTTGTGACAGTTTACATACCCCAATACCTCCTGTTCATTAACAAAGTGTTATATGCCATTAAAGTCCACATCTAGGATCAAGAGCTTCCCAGTAGAACTTTACCCAAAGCATCACACTCCCTTCCCTGTCTTGTCTTTTTTACACAGTGCATCCTGGCGCCATCAATCCCAAGGTGCCAATGCACATGTACCCAATCATTAATGTGAGGGAAAAAGAAAACTGGACTCATCAGAATGGATAATATTTCTTCATTGCTCCAAGGTCCAGTTCTGACACTAGCATGCCCACTGTAGTCACTTTCTATGGTGGACAGGGTTATTCCTCCCATAGGCCATACTAAACATGTCTGTCACTTGTTCCACTATAGCTCCTCTGTACAATCAGACCAAATATTATTGCTTGATGGGCTGTCGTCACCAACACCTTGTTGCTAATTCAGTGTTGGAACGTACTCATCACTGCTGATTAGAAGCACCCCACAAGTTCAGAAGATGTTTCAGCACAGTCATCTGGCTTTAACAACTTGTCCCTTGTCAGGTATTTACTCCAGAGCATTTATCCCACATTTAACAAAAGAACTGACTCTTTTTGTAACCTTTACCAGCCTGTCAAGCATCAACAACCCCTTTTCTTTGTTGATGTCATAATTAGACTTCCAAAAAATGATAGATAACTTTAAAAGAAAACAGGATAACTTTAAAACGCTCACACCTGAATGTCAGATCATTGACTGAAAACACCTGATTGTAATTTCACCTTCAAACTGAAATTCACAATATTTTGTCACTGCAGATATGCAGTACTTTCCTCAAAAAAATAAGTGACGAATCATAATAATTTTGTCTCAATTCTATAACTGGCTTCTCTTTATTTACTTTTAGGACTTTAAATAGGTTGGTAATGTTTAAGGTCATATAAATGAAGAAACATAGATGATTATAAAGGGTTCACAAACTTTCAAGCACCACTGTTTCTGTGCATGGCTACCTGAAACACTGGGCCGCTGGTCGACTTCTCCGTTAGCTGAGGAGAACAGACTTGCTGAGCTGTTGGTTTCCACACCACCAAGGAGAGGACGCAAGTGGCTGACAGATACTTGCTCAATAAAGGAGGTGCCATATTTTCTGAAATACCACCACTCAAAGATCTGTGATTAAAAGATTTCAAAAGCAGATAGAGAAAGCAAGTTTTATATTGCACTCAGGACACAACCATGTAGTGACTGTACATCTTAATATTCACTGATAACATGAATAAGAAATCACCATCTATATGGTGACTATTTCAGAAAGAGACTTACCAGTATAAGACCAGAGATGAGAGAGGAGGTCCCAGTGAGTGCAACGTAGAACTTGGGTGTTAGTGTGTTCAAAAACATGGACGCTGTTGAGAAAGTATTTAAATAGTTTATTGTCCTCTAACATAAACTCTGGTGAATGTATTAGGTAAACATGGACTTATTGGATATTTAGGAACCATCCCTGACTAATCCAAATGGGTCACTCTGCCCTTTCCCAAACATCAACAGAAAGGGACCACCACATGACCACCATTGCCTTGTACATTGACAGTGTCACTTCATTGACATAACCACCACGGACCAGATATAATGTGTGTGCTGGGCTATCGTTATCACAGACGTGACACTTTCAGTAGTGTAGCACAGCAGCTGGAAGTTTCAAACAATTTGTGCAAATGCTTACTTGGAAACAGTCCACCGGCCAAAAAATCCATCCAACAGTTGTTCTATGGTCTTAAACTTACCACTGATGGTCTAAAGCATGACCTGCACGCTCCACATGAAATAAATAGCCATCGTTTCTAAACATCCTCCTAGAAACATATTCCAAACCTGGTAAAAAAGCAGTTTCAATCCATGCCAGCAATGCTGTTTTTTTTTTTTAAACCCCACTTTCTTTATAAGTGTCACACTAATACATATTACTGAATAAATGCTGTAAACTAGATGTCATGTTCTTTAATTATTCAAAAAGCTGAAGACAATATCAACTTGGACCTATATATTAAACAAGTAAGGTGTTGCCATGATGGTAACGTTTTACAGTAACTGTGTGAAGGTAAAACTAAATACACTGTATATAACAGAAACTAAAACTACAATGCTAGAACAAATAACTATCATTACATTTGAACATTTAGTGCTTTAGCTTTATTAAATAAAAAACATTCAGTTTTAAAGTTACTAGTCTGAACAAGATTATATAGTTAAACAATGTATAAGTAATCACATGTCATGTTTTACCATATTAAAATTGTTCAGGGAATGAGAAACTAGTAGTAAAATAATGCAATACACCCTACAGTACACACACGACATGAATTACCACATTTTTTAAATATTCTAACTATAAATATCACAGTATCACTGTAGTGCCTATGATTACATTTGAATCTACATTTTCTTAAGCTATTTAATTACAATTGACTGGATGTGCTGCGTTGTTTCATATTATTTCACTAAATCTTACAGTATTGGAAGGAACAAGGAAACACTTGGTTTACTCATAAATTCAAATGTGTAATGTAAGCAAAAGATTTTATTACACTATGCTGTACACGCTTCAGAAATGACCACATTTCCAATACACTGAGTGTAATTATTATATTTTAGTTATATTTCATAGTATGTACTCAATTTTAGTTTACATAACTTGCTGCAATTTTATTCAGCTAAAAGAAGAACATTTATTTTCTTATCCACTTAATCCTGGTCAATTATTGCAGGAAAACCAGTGCCTAGCCGGCAGCACATTGCAAAAGGCAGGAACGACCCTGACCAGTCTGCCAATCCATCGTAGGGCACACATCCCACATTCATACGAAATACGAATAAAAACAATCAATTAAAAAAAGAAGAACACCTGATGAACTCAAGGTTTTTTGATACAAGACTAAGACCAAAATTGGCACTCCAAACAAACTGTACAAATATCATAGAAGTGTGTTACACACATATAAGCTCCATGTCACTCCTTTGTTGATCTTTTTCTCAAATATTACTGGATGATATTGTGGTGACCCTATGGTGGTCCCTTTCACAAACTGTTCTACAATCAGTTGTGTACCTACTAGGTAGGTGTAGCTGAACCAGTTTGTATTAAGTACAAAGTGTAAAATGAAGACTGATTTCACAAGAGCATCTCATATCTCAGACTCATTCACAGGTAACATTGTGATGTTACCAATCGTGAAGGTCCAGAACGCCCATACTCTCAATAACCATCACATCACATCCGTCACAATGATCCAAACCGGCCACAATCAGCAGGTTGGGTATCCGATCACTCCTCGTATCACTGTGTTATGATAGAAGAAGCTAGCTCGCTAAAATAACACTAGCTCCATCATCAGCAGATTGAGGTTTTATTTGACATTACCAGCAGCGACAGACTCCTGCAGCTTGAGCGGACTCCGCAGCACATAGATCATAGTTAACACCATGGCGAACCACACCGCACAAACATACGTCCACGAGCACGACAGCCACGACTTTAGCTTCTCCGCAAAGCCATGGGACTGAGGACTGCTGCTATTCTCGTCCGCCATTTTTCACCGTATGACCATAAACATGAGAATGACGGGATACCGGAGAAGTTGTAATATGCGAAAACCTCCACATGATGGCGTCTGCACCTAATTTATGTTTCCCGCCCGTATTCGGGCAAACTCCACCTCCTAACACCGCCTGTGATTAATACAGTGTCCAACAAGGCCAAAAAAAACCCGTTTCTTTACCTATCCAATATGGATACCGCTTTTTCCTAATACAGCACACAAATCTAAATAGATATGAATCTTATTGCCTTGGACTTTGCAGCAAGTATAAATATATATATATATATATATATTGCTCCAAAAATACAGGGAACACGGAGTTAAACATTGTGTTGTTTAAGTGTTCCCTTTATTTTTTTGAGCAGTGTGTATATATATATATATATATATATATATATGGGGAGTAAAATTAAATATAATATACGAAATATATACG
>JAVSBV010000010.1:5125185-5141555 GCA_033117975.1 Parotocinclus spilosoma | reverse complement strand
CTCATTTGTGGTGGTGTGTAATGACTTTTAACTTGATTTATTTTCAGGGTATATCGTAAATTCTCACCACTTCTGTACTCTGTGTACTTGGTGTGTACAGTTGTGCTCTTTAAACAAACGTGGGTTTAACAGCAGGATGTATTTACCCTCAGTTAAAATCTTTTGCCTCACTGAGAACGTACTAACGTAGGCTAATTCTGTGCAGGTTAATCACGTGTCCAGTAGGGGGCAGTATTGTAAACTATAGGTATGTGAGAGTCAGTAAACAGTGCATCTACATATTGTCATTAATTGTGCCCAATAGGCGATGGAATACAGAGTATAGAACTCCAATACACTATTAGTGGCATGTAACAAACTGGCCATATTTCATAGTTAATATACTTACTGGTTGCATTATTGTAGATTTGGTGGGAAAGTAAACAGAAGACACAGTAGTCTGCAGGTAGCAGCACTGGGAAAACCCATTTTCCATAGTGCATTTGGGGTGGTTGTCAGTTGTGCTAATTATTTTGAGGTTTGCATGTTCACAGCCTTCGAAATGGCCAAATTGTTTCACCACACGCCTTCTGCTTCATAATGTATTATCTGAAGCAGCATGTGCTACATTATGTTGGCATATTTATCTCAGACTATAACTGCAAAACCAAGCCTACAATGTAAAGCATCTACAGACGCCTGGGAATTTGCTCTCATTACTTGTACTGGACACTTGATAAGCTATAAGAAACTTACTGCTAAAAATTAACACCAGAGCAATTTAATGATCACTAAATTTATTTATCTAGCTCCAAATGGCTGTGCAACATACATTAACACACAATACTTTGTCAATAATTCAGTGAAGATCAAGTAATTGTTCTCATGTCATATGTAGAATATAAGGACTATGATCAAGAGGCAGTGACTCTACATGTACAATTAATGTGAAATAATAGATCTTATTCTAGGTGCAAATCTCACTTTGTAACATGTTGCAGACAAATGAAACTTAATCGAAGCATATCCTGTATTAACCTACATTCTTGCCTGTCTGAGTCCCCTTGAAACATCTGTGACACTATACAGTACATAATGTTCTATTTGGTTTAAAAAAAAAACATTTAAAAAAAAAAAAAGTATAAAGGTTCTTGTGCCAGGATATTTTCTTTCACAAGATCAGGCATCCACTTCTCTTTTTCCTCTTTCGAACTTGCAGCGCTGCTCTAGTGGCCATTTCGAACACTTCCCTCACACCATCCTTGGTCTTAGCTGAGCATTCGAGATAACCAAAGGCACTGATGCGGTTAGCCATGTCCCGACCCTCCTCTGATTTAACTGGTTCCTGCAATCAGAATAGGATCGGAGATAATTTGTATTTCTACTGAATGTGCAATGAATTTAAACACCTAACAAAAGATAATATGATGTTAGACACATACAGGTAAGGTATGCTTAGCTCAATGTCTGAAATGTGTTCTCGGAAATTTAATGTTATGCAATATGGATATTGTCCAAACACCATATCATATAATGTATTTAGAAATAAAATTATGGGATGTTGTAGTCTGTGGTTTTGACTAAACTGCAAAGAAGACACTGCAAGATTTCCCAAACATTGACAGATTTTATATCAACATTAGGCCAGACTTTTTAAATTGCTTGTTCCTCGGATGTCCCTAATGAAGAATCTACTGAGGAGAGAGAAAAAAAAACCCTTAATTTTTCAGCACTTTTCAATTTCTCTTCGAGCACTATGTGGAATCAATACAAGGAAGGAAGAAGAAATAAAAATATTTTTTTTAATATCAAAATAAAATGTATTTAACCTACAATTATATTAAAGTGAATCTGGAAAAAAACGTTGGCTCTCCACCGGAGGGTAGAAAAAGCGAAAAAAATTCAACCATTGGTGCTGTGGCAGATCCGAGAAACACAAAAAAAAATAATTATATAATATATATAAAAACAATTTTTTTGTATTCTTCAAATATGATCGTCGGCGGATCCGCTAAACAAGCAATAAAAAAAGTCTGGCCTTAACTATAATGTACTGATTTATTTATTCTTACTATTTAGGAGGAGTAAAATCTTCTCGCTTTAAAGCTGCATTTTCCACAGGCAGTCCATTTTTATGCCATGCTCTTTCTCTTAGTCTTTCACATACATACAAATACACATTTACAGAATTTTGTCTACCTGCCTTAAGAAAATGAGTGAATTTACAAATTTGGCGCTAGTAGATCTTTCTGAAACTGAAAAGCGCATTTAACTTTGTTACGCTGGGATTCAAATACGTAGTTTGTTTCGGCTTCTGTTTCACCACTGCACTACCTACTCGTCTTGTTGATTCCCCAATGGTGCGTTAAGATTCAGAATTAATAGAAACTAATGAGGAGTATGTTCATGTTATCTGAATTTGGAAGACTGGAACTTTAGTACTCATCGTCAACACTATATGGGCAAGTATTGGGATACAGCTCACAATCATTCCGGTGGTGTATTTAGTCCCATTGACACTGTTTTACAGCACACCCTCTGCACAAATCATGCTTCTGACAGTCTAAAGGATGAAAGCATTACTCATCTGACTGCATTGTGCCAACTGTAATGTTTGGTGGAGGAGGGATACAGCCATGTTGCTGTTTTTCACACATATCATCTTTGATAACAGTTTGGTGAAGGCTCATTTCTGTTATGACATAACTGTGCCCCAGCACATAATGTAAAGTAAGGAGGTTGGGTAATAATATGCATTTTCAGTCTACTTATTGTAAGAAATTGTGTAGCATCTTAGCTTTGGTTTTTATCAAAAATGCCTTTTGTTGGTGATATATGGAGTCTTTATTCACTATAGTTATAGTTGCATTCTATGAGTACATGCTTTATCATGAAGGGGGTATGATGGGAATCACAGACTGGAGTTCTCCCTCTTAATTAGGTGGTTACGGTCAATGTGCCCAATGTGGCATCTTGCATACGTCACTTGGTCCCAGAGATTGTACAGATACCTTGTTGCTTTGTGGCCTATAGTGGGATTGGCTTCATGCAGTTCATTACTTATTCATTTGCTCATTTCAGCTTGCCACCTGCTCATAACATAGAACGTCAGCAAAGACTTCATGCTCGTTGGTGGGAGTTTTTGCCCTCAAAGAGCCAACCCAGCTCGGAGTTGTCTGATCGAAAGTCTGGCCTCTTCTTTTCAATTTGATTCAAATCAGATTATTGCAATGAATTATAACCAACTGGGGTCCTTTCATAAGATTCTGTAAGCATTCGGTTTGCCAAGTTGGCTTTGCTGTTGGCTACTTGGCTCAGTTGTTTAATATAAAGAATGTGCGTTGCTTTACCTCTGCCCTTCATTCTATAGATCAGATTCCAGACCTTTGTAGGACTGTGCCGGACTTAAGTGTAGTAAGATTTTCTGCTGTTGGCCATTTGTGGGGAAAAAAACGTCTTGTTTTTCTTTGTTTTTTTTTTGTTTTTTTACAGGCTCTGCTTGTTACCTTGCAGTCTTCATTAAACCAAGGATTGCATTTACTGCTTGGACCCGGGAGGTTTTTGGAATTGTTTCTTCGGCAATGGAGCTAAAGGTTACTAGAGAACCATACCGCCAAATCTTTTTTCCTGATTCGATTGCTGCAAAGTCTCTCTTTTTCAGGTTCTAACACTGGACTTTTTCCTGTAATCCAGGTCTCTCTGGAGTAATAATTGGAAAATGGTTGCTACCACGTGTGTCAGCCCAGACTTTCCATGTCAACTCAAATAGCAGTTCAGGTTTGCACAGGGTCAGATCTATGGTACTACATGTGCCATGGCCAGAATGGAGGCAAGGTGGGTCAGTAGTTCTAGAGCTCATGTACTCAAAATCATGACTTATGTCCCACAAATGGACAGTACTGCATTACTCTGCTGTATGAAGTGCTATAAGCCAAGCACAATACCTGTTTCATCTTAGCCAGCTCTTTCCGTGTCTGCTCATCATTCCGCAGGTCCTTTTTGTTCCCCACCAAAATAATGGGAACATTGGGGCAAAAGTGTTTGACCTCTGGTGTCCATTTTTCTGGAATATTTTCTGTGGAGGCAGACACATGCATTCTGAGCACAACCCTACAATCATTAAAGACTTCATTCTATTAGAGTCATTAGTAGACATTACCAAGTGACCATTATCAATTTCCACAGACACAGTTAAGCAAAATTGCAGGTACAATATGTAAACACTACTTCTGTGCTTTTTGACAGGTGCATATGCAATTACACAGTCACACAATATACATGGACAAACACTGGCAGTAGGATAAGTCATATGTAGCTCAATGACTTTCAGCATGGCACAGTTATTTTCAAACACAAATCATAGATCCATTTATAATTATTCATGTCATGTCTCATATCTGGATTGTACCACATGAATTATGACCCCATTTACACCTAGTGAAATGGATCTTTGGAAAAAGATGCCTACTATGTTAAATGTTACAATTTTACATAATCTCCAAATTTCTTTTAATACATTGGTGATACAGTAACAAGCACAATTATAGCGCACTCAGTTCTGTATTGTAGTTTATTTTGGAGAGTGGTATCAGTCCAAATGACAAAAAAATAAATAAATGCCCTCCATGACCTTTTGGCAGTTCTTACATGAAAGGACAGTATGAATGACATTTACTATAAGATGATGCCTACAGAAATCTCAAAATGGCATATTTAAAAAATAGTGGAGAAAATGCAGAGAAACTTTTTCATTACAACTTGCAGCTCAAACTGAGACTATCGAGTGACTAAAAACAGAGATGCTGAAAGAACATTAAGTAACAGCATGGCCATTAATGAAACAGTCTTTGGTACAATACCTGCATAAAGTATCTCAATGTAGATAATGAAATGAAACCGCAGAAAAACCCAAAAGGTCAGAAGAAGTAATAGAATAATAGATAGAGCATGGAACTTAATTAGTGTTCTTTGTTTAATCTTTGATCTCCTGAGTTGAAGAAATGTGAACTGGTTATATTTATATTTGATATTCATGATCCATTTGTGATTGTGAATGCCTGATTTGTAGCAGTTTGGAAGTTATGTTAAACTTAACGTTACATACGTGAACATACAGAGATAATAATCCAGATTTTCTTTCATTCATTAAGCTTTTCACTCATGGTAGAATAAGGAACTCTACCATTTTTTTACTTTTTTTAAGTACTTTTCTAGTATCAGTATACTGTGCAACACTAAAAACTTGCTTGGACTGTAATATAAACAAAAAGATGCTGCTACCATGTGCACTACTCTTAACAGTGGTTCTTTTCTGCAAATATTTATATACAAGGAAGATGCTGTAAATATCTGGTTATAAATATTGTTGTCAAATGTAGTAAAACACAAAAAAAAATAAACACAACTTACATTTATTTGCCATTGCATATCAGCCATCGTACACCCCACTAAATATCACCAACTCTTATTGTTCGACCACTGGTATGTTATGTTGTAAAAAATTGGATGGTTTTGGCAGTCAGATGAGTCTTGGTAAGTACATTTACACACGTTTAATACAATGCAACTTGTAAATCAAATTCATATTGGATATCAATGCGTCTTGGCCCTATTTGGATACAGTCCTAATCCTAAAGGCGCATAAAACAACTGCGTAAACAAGATCAAATATAAGCAAGAAATAGTACTAACAAACTCACGGGTGGGACTAACGAAGTCCATGCATCAACTATCAATTAAATAAGAAACATCCACTAGAAATGAGTACAAATGTACTCTGCATTGCTTAACATGCTACCGTTGGCAGTCTGACTGTCCATCTGAATGTACTCCGGTAATTAAAGTTTGGTGAAAAAGAAAATGCTCGGGGGGGCCCATTCTGACCATTTAGACTGGACACTAAAATTATGAAAATACAGTTTATAATCTTATTCATAAGGAATTCTCAAAACGCCATATATACACAGACAGATCGCAATGTCAAGAACACCTATACACCTACTAATTCATTCAATCACCTTATCAGCCAATCATAAGCCAACAGCATCAACTAATCTTCAGAATAAGACTAAAATGTGTGAATGACTATAGAAAATCAGACAAGCTGGTCTGAAGATTTCTATAACTGCTGTTCTCTTGGGATTTTCATGCACAACAGTCTCTTTTCATTCAGAGTTTACTCGATATGGTGCAATGGAGATAAAATGCCCTGTAAGCAGCAATTCTGCAGACAGAAGCACCTTGTTGATGAAAGGCCAGACTAGGTCGAGTAGACAGAAAGGCTATGTTAACTCAGATAAACACCGCAATACTGTGGTGAAAGGATCCCACAACACCAATTCATCACTGCTCAAATGTCACAGCATATCTAAATATTATTGCTGACCATGAGCACCCATTCATGGCCAAAATTTATCCATCTTTAATAGCTACTTCTAACATGATCATGCACCATGTCACAAATCAATAGTCATCTCAGACTTGTTTCATGAACTAGACAATAAGTTTACTGGTTCTTTAATGGCCGTGTCATTCACCAGATACCAATCCAACAAAAACATTTGAGATGAGGTAGCAGTTTTGTATGAAAAATCTGCAATCATGTCAGATTGTAGCAGAATCTCAAAATAATGTTGACAGCATCTTGTGAAATCCATGCCATTAATAATTTAAGCTGTATTGAGAGCACAGAAATAAATTCCATCAGTCATAAGTGTAGTGAACTTTTTTCCCCAAAAGTGTGGAGTCTGAAACTTGACACTAAGGGTACAAATATGGTACAATGTGTGTCAAACTGGATTAAGCATTTTTATTTATTACACGTCTAATGCAACTGCACTTTTTGAACACCAGAGGGCACAGTCATACTCATGCACTGGAGATTATTTAAATTTTTTTATACAAGAAAAGTAGTCTTCATTTATATTAATTGAAATTGTTCAGAAAAAAAAGCAGTGTTTTCAATCGTTTATTTATGATAGCGAAGCTACAACAGAACATTGTTTATAATTTGAAACCTCTTTCTAGTAACTTAATTGCAGGGGATTAGCATCTTTTAAGAAAAAACATTTATACAATTACATTGCAGAAAAAATTATATTTTATATAATATATTATAGTGTAGTATAGTATAACCCCGACCTAGGTATCACCAATCAACTTGTGAGCATCGCTACATCCTTACTGGACACTACCTGGAAGTTAAAACATTATACTATTTAACATTTATAAAAAAAAGTCTCCATAAGAGACCACTGAATACAAATCATCACATTCAAAACAGAACAGTCTACACATTTCCTTTGCTTAGTTGTTTAAAAACAACAAAATGATCAGGGCTATGTTGACTCACTAAGGCTAGTCAGAGCTTACTTCCTGCACTTGGCATAGAGAAAAAAAAAAAAAAAAAGACAAGCATGTTTCTCAGCTCAGATAAAAAAGAGAGAATGCTTATTTAGAAGCTTCAGTATGGGAAATTGTACAAATCAAAATGTATATATTTTTTTAACCATCAACGTAAAACAGAAAAAGCAGACCGTCAAAACTTTAATGACGCATGCCTTTGATTTAAAGGTTAGCTTTTGCTGACATTGTGGAATTTCTACATTAAACCAAAACTGTGATGACTTATTTACATTAAGAGACAACATGTAGGTAAACATACCTAAACTGTCAGGACTGTCAATAGAGAAGCACATGAGGATTACATCGGTGTCTGGGTAGGACAGTGGTCTCAAGCGATCATAATCTTCCTGACCCGCTGTGTCCCACAATGCCAGCTCCACCTGCCAAATGTAACGAAAACAATATTAAGAACGTTTTGGGATGCAACAGTGCTGTGTGAAAATGGTGGTCTTTCTGGGTATCGATTGAAGTCTGCGGCTATAACACAGCAGTTGCAGCAAGACAATGGCCCAAAACATGCCTCTATACTCTGCAACAATTAATTGAAGATCAAGGTAGATGAAGGCGTGCTGACTGTCACTGGCCCATTAACCATGTATGGGTGCATTTTAAAACAGAAAGCCATGCATGTGTGGTTCCCAGGCATTTGGTACCCTATGTATATATTAATTCATTCACTTCTGTATCCACTTAATCCAATGCAGGGTTGTAGAGAGCTCCGGCCAACATGGCAGCACAAGGCATGAAACCTAGACAGGGTGCCAATTCAGTCCAGGGCGCACAAACACAGAGACAACTGGAAGAACATAGAGACACTAACTGAACTGAACGGAACTGAAATGTATTGAAATGTGGAAACCAGAGTACTCACTAAGCACTTAAAAGATTAGGAATACTATACTAGTACTTGGTACCCCCCCCCCCTGCATGAATTGTGACCATGAAAGGATGTACATGGTCAGCAACAATACTCAAATATGCTGTGGATTTTATGCTATGATTAATTAGTATAATCTGACTCAGTTTGCCAAGAAAGCATTGGAGTTTCCACAAAACTTGTCAGCTCGAACCAGTCTGACCACAAATTATGAGGCATTTCCATGAAAACTTTAAATGTAGTTGAGACTTGTTATACTGATTCAACACGATTATATTGTTAACACTGATGACTACATGAATATAGTCTCAACATTGACCACCACAAACTGAATTTTCGCATTTTACTACACTGCTCAGACAAAGCAGGGGGTTTCATTTTGCTAAGAGAGAACAGTGTCACTCTTAGCACATTGAAATTTGTAGTTCTTTACTATTAGTTTTTACAGCCCCCACTCTCTTGTATTAGCTTACCACCACAAATAGGAACTCTTTCTGTGGAAAACACTGAAGCTCATTTAAATAGAAGTTAAAATGATGATGATGATGATGATGATGATGATGATTTCCATTCCTAATCTAGTAGTGATCAGCCCTTTCATAAATCTGTTGAGGAATTAACAATGTACACTTAAACCAACTATTTTTACGAATTGGCATAAATCACTATAGTCATGTAGTGCCTCGACATTTCTTAAATTCTTCTCACATTAACATATCTACAGTGCTGTGGGTTTCCAACAACTAATTAACTGAATTAGGTAAACAGGTGATTAGCTGAAATCCCCTCCGTTGCCTTGAGACTGAATGTTTAGCAGGAACACTAAGGGACTTTTTGGGTATAAAACTGAGTCATTCTTAGGGAGGGGACCAATAGGAATGAGCTGGGAAAAACTTTACCAAGTAAAATCATAATCTTATTCATAATATGGACAAAATCTGATAATGGATAAACTTATCTAAGGAACCTGAGCAAGCTATTAAAGAGAAATATGTAGGCGGCTCATATGCCTCATATGCATGCACTTTAAAAAAAGTAAAGTCAGAGAAGAGGAAAAGAAGCTATTTTTAGAAGTGTGCCTACAGAGCAGAGTAAGAGGAATCTGGGTTGAGGCAAGTGTTGGTCAGGACTGTGAAAAGGATCTAAATCTTTAGAGATCTGGTCACAAATTATTTTTTGGGAAGACAATTCCCCAAAGATTAAAAGATACAAAAGTATACTAAGCAATATCACAGTTTCTATAAAAAAGTGTTGTACAGGAGAAGCAGCACGAAGGACCGGGGGAGAGAAAACATCCAAGTTCCCAAATCAGGTCAGGAAACAAGCAAGTACAGCCATTTCCTGTTATGGCCATTCCTTGCTTGGCTTAAGTAGTAACAAATGCATAAACATCAGACTCCACAACATTTAATCTTACATGTCTACTTTTGGTTGTTATTTAATTTATTTTTTTTACACAACTTTCAGGCTTCACATTTGGTGAAATATGACAATAAGCAACCCTTTACAAAGAATAAGTCTGACCTAATTCTTTAGAAGGGATTCTGATGGCCTCCTGAAATTATATTGCTGGAAGCCATGTATATTTGTTGATTTTTGAACATTTGTAGATTTTTTTTTGTCATACAGGCATTCGGAATGAACAAGAAAGTAATTTGACAGATATTTTTTTTAAATGTTTGTTTTCTGTCATATTGCCCTACATCAGATAAAACCCAGAGTAAGTCCCGAATCAACACATCTGTAGTAATATCTAGTACTAATTTAAAACTTTTGCAGTTTTATGTGAAGTTTAACATGAATCCAAAATACTAGATGTGGATGGCCTGTTGGAATACCCATTTTGAAACACAGCCAAATATTACTGCTACAGTTTTAACACTTATAAGTCTATAGAGAAAAGCTATAAAACATTTCATGTTCAAGACATGATAAACCATACCAACCTGTTTGCCATCCACCTCAATGTCAGCAATGTAGTTTTCAAATACAGTAGGTACATACACTTCAGGGAACTGGTCTTTACTGAACACTATGAGTAGACAGGTCTTTCCACATGCTCCATCTCCTACAATCACTAGTTTTTTCCTTATAGCTGCCATACCTGGAAAGACAAGAATGACCTGTTATTTGTTTTGTAGTCTAATCTGGCATACCTCAGTGTTACCCTTGCGGTGATTTCAGGTAACTCCAGATGGCGGGATATAATAAATCAAGCCTAGTAAAATCAGTAAAACTCTGGGTACATTCATAACTCATAACAACTCATAACCAAGATAAAACATTATAACAGCCAATAACTTAATACCTGTGTGGTAACGGTACAACAGGTTTGCTGCATGTTTGCTTTCTGCTTGTAAAAATAGCTAGCTTAATTACTTTCATAGTTCTAAAAATGATGGCAGTAATCGATATTGTAATACAGCTGTTCTATATGATTTTATTTTTTGGTGGTTAATGCTACAACTCAATCAGAAAACGGTTGTTACAACTCCACAACAAAAATAAGCAACAAAGAAATTGCAACACAAAAAAATAACCACGGAATTCTTAAGCTTTTAGGAGCAAAGGCTTGTAGATGCATGGGAAAATTACTGAAATGTTTAAAAACATTTTTTCTCACAGAAAGACTTTCAGGGATTTGCAGATATATAGAGTTCATACTGTTTGCAATAAAATAAAAATCAATTAAGTACACTGCGCACAAACATTATGGGACATTTCAAAATGAAACATCCCATAATTAAATTGTTGCCTATTAAATTGCCTATATTTTTGTGAGCAGTGTAAATGCAAGGCATTGTTCATACCATGGCAATTGTTTTAGATTTCGGGCTGTACTTGGAAATCTGCTTTATTCAAATAAACAGACAAGAAGTTGTGACCGTAACAAGACGCTCATTTGACATTGCTATTTTTCTCACAGCTTCAAATACTGCTCTTGTGTTTGGCAATGGCAAGACGTGGTTTGAATGTCTACTAGTCATAGAAGAAGAAGAAGAAGAAATATAGCAGGGTTTGTAGGCTATGTAGCACTTGTTTGAGGTCCAAGCCTTAGTATGATCAAAATACAAATATGAATATGTCAGTGATGCAGGCAACAACAACGTATTCATATAATCCTCTAATTTACAAGTTCCTGCTGCTCACTGGTACAGGGTTGGAGTCTGTAAGATTAAGTCTACGCTGAAGTAATGTTGGCTGAAAAGGTACAAAAAAAAAAAAAAATGTACAAGGTAAACAAAGTAAAAGTGTAGCAGCTCATTTACATGTTGCTCTTAGTTACTGCATGTTATCACTGTCAATAAGTTTATGAGTGTCATGTTTTTCTTTATATTTTTCGTAACTGACCTCATTTTTTTCCTAAACCAGGCTACAGTATTGTATAATGAGCTTTAATACATTATATCATCATATAAACAAACCACCATCACTGCAGCGCACCATTTAGTTTCTTCGTTCATTTGGTTTAACTTGCATTTCCTACACACAAGGTTACAATCAGGACTGGTTATATACTGAATATACACACTCAAGTCAATGCCAACTTAGAGTAATCAATTAACCTAACATGTCTTTGGACTGTTGGAGGAAACCAGAGTACCCAGAGTAAACCCATGCAGACGCAGAGCAGATATACTAACAGAAAGGACTCAGGATGCTCCGGCCTGGGATTAAACCCAGGACAACAGTGCCCACCGTGCCACCCTCATACTGTTTAGAACCCTGATGCATACCAAAAAACATCTACGACCAGACACTGGGTGGCTGTTGATTAGTATCAGTCATTTTCTGTATAGTTTACTTATTTAACCGAATATGCCACTCCTAGTTTCTCATGCACACAACATATCAAACATAGTTGTTGGGCACTGAGTAAGTTGTATTCCTGGGAAGAAGAGCAGAACAACATGCATATTACCATTGCTCTATGAAGAATTCATTTGACAATAAATTTGCTTGCTACAGACTGGCCTATTTGTTGTTAAGTCCTGCCTTTAAAATAGAGAATTTGATACCTGCACCCCACCGAGATTCTATCCTAGAACTTCCTAGGATTGATTCTATGGAGAGCCCAGAGTCAGCATACAGCCTGATAAAGTTTCACATGAGATTTAATAGAACAAAATAAGCCAGGAATCATTGTTTCTCTCTGAAAGATACCGTTAGGAAACCTTTGTGGATCATATTTGTAGCATTTGCGGAAACGGCGTTTTGCAAAATGCCAAATGAGGTCAGACTTCAGAGGAAGTAAAGAATGCAACACTGTCACTGTCCTGTCACTTTCATTTCATTCTTTTCATTTCAACTGCTGGCCATTCTTTATTTAACATTTAAATCTAACATTTAAATTACCTTAAACCCACGCAATAATTTACATTCCATTGACTGTTGGAAGTATGCATAACTGCCATCTCTGAGGTTTACCAGTGGGTAAGTGTGTGTGGTTCAAAGTTAGTTACGACCTTGTGTCGTGTGCTGCCAGTAAACACACAGGTATGCAATGTCTATAATGAATGTATTGCCTTAACTATGTTAAATCGTGTTTTAAATCACAGAGAGAATCGAAGGCCATGTGCTACAAGAAAAAGATGCTTAAGGTTCCGGATTACTAATACAAATGTTAAGAATTTCAGATCCACCAAGCTGTCATGTAATATCCCTTGGCAAAACCATTAAGTCTATGACAGTTCATCTCAACTGCAAGTCACTCTGGATGAAAACGTCTGCTAAAAGCTGTCAAGTAGTGGGATGCACAGGATCTCGGTACGTCCTGGTGGCTCCACCTGTAAAGTGCAGTATACTTAGATTTGAGAGAGTCCTATTGAAATGTTTAATTTATTTTGATTTCATGAATTCACACATACTAATTCTTTTCAATGACGCACTGTCTGTGCATGCATCCAAAAACTCACAACTGCCTACAAACATACAACAATAAAATGCAAAGCATGACAAGTGAAAATATGAGCAAAAATATTCTGAAAAAGGGGCATTAGATGCAGTAAAAATATTATATTAAGACATTTGCACAATATTTCACGTGCATGTAAAAATATTATTCCACACTTGTGATTTTTATTCAAAACATTCTGCACTTCATCCAGTGAAACAGAACTAATTATAGTCTTTATAATAAAACATGCAGTTGGCCAGTGTTCTGTAAGCACTGACGATATCCTCAATAAGCTCAAAGAAGCTTAATGTCTATCACAATACCAAAATGTATCATGACACAATATCTCCTAGCATACACTGCAAAATTTAGATACAGCTAGCAAATAATTACAGTTGTACCACTGTTCTCTTGTTAATTTATTCCAGAAGACTTGTTGAGTACTGAAAACAAGTACCAAGCAACTTTCCCCCCATAAGTTATATTGTAAATTGAATGAATCCATTTCACATCCCCAGAAAATCCACACTGTATATGAAATGTAGTGGTAAATCATGATAAAGACATCCCAACAACCCATAATAAGTTAAATGCATCATGAACTAAGGAGTTTTATATAGTTTATAGCCTAGAGGGGAAATAGCCAATTAAATAAACAAATGCTGGAATTTAAGTTAGACTGCTCCTATTACTTCCTGGGTAAAATTCCCCTCCTTCAAACATAAATAGCGACTAAAGATTCTCCAAGCATGTAGCAGGAAAGCTACATTACATCAGTGGTGTGAGATTGTGAAAGAAATCTATTGTATGGAAAGACTGACTTTTGTATTAAGACTCGAATTGGAGAAATGTGTTGAAAGCTGGAAAAAAATGTATTGTGTATGCACTGGGCTTAGATTAACGCGACAGTACACCTTTGTGTATGAAGACTGAGATGTGATTGTGAGTTGTGACAGTAATCCCCATGGAAATGTTATGTTTCTTTTTCCTGTTCAAATTCAACATAAAATAGAAATAATTCAACTATCCAAACTGTTGAAAACATTGTACATTAACATACAGTGGGATAAAATCATTAACACAAAGCACATCTTATAATAAAGTGTTTAAAAAAATAAAAATAGGTCAATCTCACAGAGTATTGGATTGAAAACGAAAGCAAAACACTTTCTCCTTTGGTGAACTCAGACAGCTAGCATAGCTGCCAAGCTAACTGCAACCTGAAAGTGCTCTAGAGGATTCAGTTCCTGTTTTCCTTTTTTTTTTTTTGGCTGTTATAAGCAACAGTTTTAAAACCCATGGAGACTTGTCTGCACTAAGAATACAGTGCTGTAGATGTAAACATAACAAAAAACACAATTAACACAGCTGAGCTCTGCACTGAGCGAGAGCTATTGTGAATCTAAATCCCTGTGTACTGAATCGTGTATCAGCTGGAACGAGCCATAGCAAAATAATATGCTGCAAGAATAACTTTAACAAGGTAATCGGTTAGAATTATTGAACAATAAGACTGTATACTCCAACATAATGTGTCAGGCAGCACTCTAAATTTCCTTTGCTGTTACGAGTCTGTTTATGGCCACTATGTCTGGATCAAGAACACATTTTTATTTCCTGCTTCAGGTTAAATATTATAATATTTCAGTCCTCTGTTATTAAAGCGAAAGGACTGGATGCATGTTAAATGGTTCATACCTGTATTTATGAACAATCCACTGAATGAAGTGACATGTTCACCCTTTTACACCTTCGACTCCCCTCTGAACTCCCCAGATTTGTGGTCAAAGGGCTCTAAAGGTTCTATGGATATTGTATGGATATTGCCCTTTAGGGCTCTAAAGGTTCCATTGTGGTCAAAGGGCTCTAAAGGTTCTATGGATATTGTAACATGTATTTTAAGCTGTTTTTACCCAAGCACAATAAGTCCTTACATATAATGTAGAACAACTTTTCACGACTTACTGACTAATGGCTCAAAGTCACACACAAATTGCCCAAAGCAGGTTTATAAGGACTGTTGTGAAGTGGTAAAGAAATGAATGCTCTTAAACACTTACATGACCACATAGGCCGGCACACATCTTTGACAAAGTCTGTTAAACAAATGCTCTTATCTGCTAGCTTATCTTTTAGGATAACAGACTGAAAGTTGACCTACATCCCCGCATTTCCACATGACTCAAGAAGGTAGCTGCCTGGTTAACAACACATATGCTACAGCCTGCTGCTATGATACAACTGTAATAATCAGGGATTGTTTCTGCTTCAGTTCCCTTCCTATATTTGTATTGTCCGTTGATCTTTACTAGGTTGTTATAAGGTTCAGGCATTGTTGCACTTGTATGACTCAATTCGAAGTTGTTCCAAGCAGTCCCAACAAACAACGCCCTTGTAACTGCGACAAGCAGGACCACGTTTGAAATAAACAAACGCTGTTATAAAAGAACGTGGGAAGAAAAGGGAATTAACTTCGGTAACAAGTTTTACTTAAGCATACTAGGCGAAATATCGGCAGCCGATTAAAATGAGATATATGCCAAGAATATAAGAATAAAGCGGATCCTTGTTTACTCCGTTGCAGTTTATACATTCATAAAGATGCAGAACTGCATGATAATTTCAGGTGAAGTTATTCGAGAGATTCCGTATCCTTTCCCAGCAAAACAACTGTTACGTACAGCGGGAATTAACAGGTGGTCTACAAATCCACGCTAGAAGCTTATAATTCTCGCGCAATAGTCTCACCATTTGCTTATACAATGCGCTAGTACGTCGGTCTTTCGGACGGACAAACAAGAGTTTCAGATAACGAGCCACCACCTTAACGTTAACCACTTTCTCACAGGTCCGCTGAAAAAATACTTTCTCTCCAATAACTGCCATCTTCTCCGATATTTTAAACACGGGTCGTTCAACGATACACAAGCCAGTACCTTATTTAATCCGTTTTGTGATGTTTCACTCCGCCTTTAAAGCAGTTCGTTCGCGGCCGGAGTGATGAAGAATCTCACACTGCTGTATTGCTAAGAAGCCAGACTGACAAATCACAGATCCGCCTACATTCAATGGGAAACCTAATCCCTATTGGCTAAGAAACCCGGTTCAGCCGTTAGAAATTAGGTGACCACGCCCACCCCAACCCATAAATGATTTACGCACAAAAACAGACACATTCATGCATGCATATATACATGTGTATACAGTGGGTAT
>JAVSBV010000010.1:5100103-5113052 GCA_033117975.1 Parotocinclus spilosoma | reverse complement strand
CACAGCGAGAGAGAGAGAGACAGCCACAGCGAGAGAGAGAGAGACAGCCACAGCGAGAGAGAGAGAGACAGCCACAGAGAGGCAGGGAGACACAGACACAGCGGGAGACAGACAGGGAGACACAGACACAGCGAGAAACACAGACAGACAGAGAGACAGACAGCGAGAGACAGACAGACACAGACAGACAGACAGCGAGAGAGAGAGAGAGAGACAGACAGAGACAGACAGACAGACAGACAGAGAGAGAGAGAGAGAGAGGGAGACTAAACATTCAAATGGAAAAAGCTCATCACTGATATAGAATTGTTTTTTTTCATCTGAATAGACAGGTTTTAGATTTGTTAAACAAATACTCTTTGATAAGGCATTACCTTGCATTTTAAGGCTTCTGTGTATCCAAATGATTTCTTAAACTGTTCATGAAGTTGAATATCAGTTAAAGGCAGTTTCTGTTCTCTCATTTGTTTGATAGCAGTGTTCATGGCTTCCCACCACTGAACAATGTTGGCTTGTGGATAGAAGGACATCAGTGTGATGGAAATAACATTATAGCTGAGGAATGAAGACACAGCGTGGGGTGAACCATAATATACATATATCTAACATTGATAACTGGTTTAGCTTTACCTCTTCCCATCAATCTCACTGAGCGGTATAGGAAAGTGCTCCTTGTATACGGTGTCTTGCCGAAGAAGGTCACTTAAATACTCTGCGGCTTGATTCTGTAAAGTTGTGAAGGCCATCTGTAAAGCAGGACATTCTTATTCAAAAGAAAAAGTTTAGCCAAAAATGTAGTATATAAAAAACTTGCCCTTACTTAGTTTTGCAATAAAATTACTTTTAGTAACACTTTTATTAGCAAGTGTCATTCCTGTTGAAACGAGTGTGTTAGAACAGGACACCCAAAAGTCAATCTTTCACCAAGAGGTAAACTATCCAAAATACTCAGACAGCCTTTTTATAAAGCAGTGGGGGAAGCATTTTTACACACTCTTATGGCAAGACTCAGTATCGAGTTTTGCAGCAATCCAACATTTCTTTCTGGGTGCTTTATATCTTTCTCTCACACAAATTTATGATAATTAAATAATGAAATATCCCCTAAGTAGTAAGGAGTATATATGGCTGGTTTTCACTAGTTTTGCAGTTGGCTAGGGTCAGCATCACTACTAGTACCATAGTGTAGTATCTGGACAAATGTGTCAGGATTTGAAGACGCCATGGACCGGTTTGGTGATGAGTCAGTGATGGTCAATAGGAGCATATCTGGAAGGACACAGAGACCTCTACAGGCTGGAAAATGGCACCCTGACTACTATTAGGTATCGGGACATCCTTAAACCCATTGTTAGACCCTACACTGGTGCAGTGGGTCCTGAGTTCCTCCTGGTGCACAGCAATGCCTAGCCTTACAAGGAATTGATATTGGCAACTGCCATAAAGCAACATTTTGTTGCACAAAAGTCTTAGGTCATAGCTTTGTCTTATATTGTCTGAAAATAAGTTTAGCTGGTGAAAATAAATGAGTAAACAAATAAAACAAAAATTCTCACAGATCCATTTAGAAAAATCTGTGAACGGCCCCTGGGGGGAACTGGGATGACCCCAGGTGTATACCAGTGGCGGATGCTGGTCTTTCAAGAAGGGGAAGCTCAATATCGGCCAACATCATAAAATGTGTCGGTTTATTTATACGTAAATTCTCACTCTGTCCCCCGTGGACAGAAGCTGCGATAGAAGTCAGAAAGAGTGATAGAAGTGAGTCTCCAAACACAAGCAGCTACAAAAAAAAACAGAAATAGAAGCTTGATTTGTCGCTAGTCGTTGTTAACAAAGAAAATGCCGCTAAGAGGATTAGGAAAGTCTCCGGTTCAACTCAGAACAGAATGAAAATTAAAAAAATGTAAATTAAATGCGCTCACGGATGTTTACACCAATAGATTGCTGATTCGCTCATTTCGCTCAGATCATCCAATCATCATGCAGAAGCTGAGCGTCCAGGCCAGCCGAGGCCAGCCCACTGCCCCATAGACCCCCAGAGACGCTGAGCGTCTGATGGGCGGGACAAAGCCCAGCATTTATGCAATGACTCGTCTCGTTTCGCTCCACTTTTTGCTTCGCTATTGAACTCTGTAGACTCTCAGCTCTATGCAAAGCTTTATATACTGTACTGTGCCAAAGACATAGGATTCTATAATTTTGTAGTTTCTGTTACTTGTCCTCTAATCCTAATTACTGCCTACAGGATGCTGGTAACTGGAGATTTTGGCTGGTGAACTATTTTTAGTCAGTGAGGTGGCTTAATACTCCAGCAGCACTGCTGTGTCTGATCCACTCACCAGTACAAAACAGAGTAACACACGACCATCACATGACTGGCATTGCAGTGCTTAGAATGACCAACCAGCTCTAATGCTACCTGTTCTGTGGTTGTACTATGAGATTATAGAATGATATTTACAATGAGGAAAATAAGTATTTGATAAAATTCTGAGATTTCCCACCTACAAAGAATGGAGAGGTCTGTAATTTTAAGAACTTAATATTTGGTTTGCAGTTACAAAGGTCAGATGTTTCCTGTAGTTCTTGACCAAGTTTGCACACATTGCAACAGGAATTTTGACCCACCCCTCCATACAGACCTTTTCTACTGTAGGATTATCTTACTGGTCTCTAGGCTGTTGCTGGGAAACACACAGTTTCAGCTCCCTCCAAAGATTTTTTATTGGGTTTTGGTCTGGAGACTGGCTAGAGCACTCAATGTTGTGGTTGATTGTATATTCTGCACCAGAACACCAATTAATACTATACAGAACAATTAGGGCAACTACTGGTTTTATGAGCTATTAAAAAAGAAAAAAAAAGCAAGCATCCCAGTTTATCTCCACTTGTCCTGGTCGTGGGGAATGCTGAAGACTACCCTGTACACCGCACTTAATTGCACATATTCTTGGCACTCTTCTATATCATTCTTTGGAGTTTTAATTAAGTGACTCCATATAGACCTGTTAAATCCACATTTGGTTACTCTATAATATACGTTTTAAAGTAGAAAAGCCCACCTGGTAAAAGTTATTGAATATTGTGCTGTCTGCAGTTATGTGGTTCCAGATTACTTCTAGTCTAATGGTGTTCTTAGTTACTACCATGTTCACAATTGCATTCTCTGAGATGAACAGTTGGTGTCCTCAACTATGGCATGGTAATCTCTCAGTTTTGCCAACTGATATGATCAGTTCCATTTTTCCAATATGAAATTACATTTTTATATCATCAATTAAGGTTTAGCCATCAATCACTAGGCAACACTGGCCTGCTATGCCAGGCTGTGCTATACTTCTTCTTCTTTTGGCTGCTCATGTTAGGGGTCACAAGAGCGGACCCAATCCACATGTTCCTACTGCACTACTGGGATAGCATGACTCTTTGCTGCCTTGTTCTGCTCTGGTGCTGTCTGGCTGCTCTTGACTAAATTTTCACTTCTGCTTGCTCTGTTGTGTTTTTTGGCTTCCTGCTTTCGTTAGCAGGCTTATCCTGATATTCACTCATAGCTGAGATTCTCTAGTATTCTAATGTGGTTCCAGCTTGGTCCGGTATACAAAGGTGCAAGTCACGCTGAACTTTGTATGTCTTCTTGGCACTTACTCTTTATAGTACACTCTGTTACTGAATGTTTTTTCCCAAACTGTAAACTGCTCCTTCTTGGCATGTACAGTAGACGTTCTATACTGGGAGTAATATCATCATCAGTATCAATAATGCTATTTACATTATGGCACAGATAACAGATGTGAAAGCTGCTCTGCTACCACTACAAGCATTATGTGCATCTGGGGATGAGGCCTCAATCATTCCTGGATTCTGAGTAGAGTGAATCATAGTTTACTGCAAAAATTACCCAGAATAAATACTGAAGTATTGCATCAATCCATCCAAATCTCCTAAGTTCTAAATGTGCTGTGCTCAGTGCTTATTGTTATAACAATGAATCATTGATTAATGCTGTTATAATAATGGATCACAATTTGACTCTTACAGAAACTTGGCAAGAGCCTAATAAATATTATTTAAACGGAGCTATGTCCCAAGCATTATTTGCTTGGCAAACCTTGTATTGCTGGTCATGAGGGTGGCCAGGCAGTTTTGCACCTGTCCACATATAAAATTAAAACTGTCTGGCTCAGGGACTGCCATTGATGATGAAAGCAATGTTAAATAAACCAAACAATCAAACAATCTTAACTTGCTCCAATGTAAATTAGGCATACACCTGATGTTGTTTGGACATACACCATCCTGGTTTAATTGATATTTTGGACCAGGTTCCAATCCATCAATCAGTGTCATCTCTTAAGGCATTGGTCACTTATTATGATGATATTCTCAGCTGATTTCTCAAAATGTAAAAAAAATGTGAGCCCCTTGGTTTGCTTCTCTGCTGTGCCATATGAAAATGTCTGGACATCAGCTAAAGCACTTCAGTAGAAATACTGGTCTAACAGTGCATACTTATTTATAAGTGTCATGTCATGGGTTCTAGGGAGGCCCAATAAATCCAGCACTGACTATTATGTTACTGATGTCAGTGCTTGCCAAAGAAATGGTAAAACCACATTCTCTGCTGTTAAAATCCTGCAAAAAGGTTCAATTTAACTAAACGTTGCAATATGTTTAAAATGTTTTTTTCATTAAAAGTTAGATTACATCTATTTACACCTTTAACAATCATCTCAATCTTAAGCTGCTCCTACATTACCATCACCTTATATTGTTAACTGTTTTCCTGCCTTTATGCTTGTGGATGAACATCTTGTTCCTTGCTTATCAAGACAGCAAGAGCTACCTGTTATCTGGATCCTATAAACAACCCATTAAAGCATGTCTTCCCTGCATTTGCCCTCTTGTAACTAAGGTCATCAATGATTCTCTCAGTTCTGGCTCTGTTCCTATAACCTTGAAACTGGCTGCAATTATTCCTGTCCTCTATCTCTAACCTCCACTTTCTTAGTAAACTGTTGAAATGTCCTGTGGCAGCCCAGTTATTAGTTATGTGCCAAGAACATGAGCAGCTGGTTCAACATGAATTTAGATTTTACCACAGTTGTTGAGACTGCCTTAGTTAGGGTTGTAAATGATGGCTGAAATGAAGTCTTGCATGGCAAGAATTTTGATCATGATAAGCCATTGTGATGAGACACTGCAAATTACTTCTCCCGACACATTTAAGAAAGTTAGATAGCATAAATTAATTGTACAGATATTACCATATCCTCATTGGCCAAATACTTCTAGACTGGATTATTGCTGTGCTGTCCTCTACAAGCTCCCTGCCTGGCTTAAAAGTTGCAGCATGTGCAGTGCTGTGGGGATTCTTGTAATTCACATACTCAAATATTTACAGTGGTTACCTGTTCAGTTTAGTTCACAAAATAAATGGCGTCTTTTGGTCTTTTAGGACTTGTATGGTCTGGCCATTCACCTGTATTCACCCTCAGGCTCGTTTCCATTTTTCTAGTTATCAAAATTACACTTTTTTGAAAGTTATGGAATAGTTGCATCATTTGATATTGTCTAGAATAGTAAGAAAGGTAATTGGAGTATCATGTCATCTTTAAAATAACATTTCCCACTGTTGTATAATAAAATAGCTTTACAAGCACAGCAAACTCAAAAAACTGTTAATATGAGTAGTCCTGCAGTCCTTTACTACATAACTGTACACAGCCTCGGAGTTTCCAGTCCAGCCTGTAAGGACACCAAGATAATATGGACAACATTGGTGGTAACCAATATAACATCTTATCCCAAGATTTTTATTGGTCTTATCAGTCCTGAAGTAATTCGCCATTTCCTTTGCTTTGGTCACATTGAGAATGGACTACAGATGCCTGATTTGTATTAAAAGTCTGTTGTGTATAAAATAAAGAGTAGGGCTGATCACACAGTTCCCTGTGGTACCCTGGTACTGCTCATTAGCCACTTAGTCGATCAGTGACCCAGCTGTACACATTGGTGTCTGTGCAGAAGGTAGACTCTGATGCAGGATATCGTGGAGGTGTTGACCTGCATTCTACCTGTCTTCTCACAGGTTGAGGTTGTATTGAATGGAATGAACATAAGACTTATATAGAACATAAGAAAAAATTCTTATTATAGATGTCTAAGTGTGAGTGGGTCCTCTTCAGTAAACAGATTATTGCATCATCGACTCCTGCCTGTCGCTGGTAAGCAAATTGCTGGTGGTACAGAAAGTAGCTGAAGCTGGGGTCTGAGTTAGGCTGTTAGCCTATACAGGACCTTCATCACTTGTGATGTAAGGATCACTGGTCTGTTGTTGTTATTGGATGATGGAATTGTCTTTTTCCAGGGACAAGCATAGCACTGACACACTGTCTTAAATGGGCCTCAGGTTGAAGAGCTTCTGGGGGCCCTACATAGTTGTTTAGCACAAGCCTTAAATACTCTAGGGCTGATTCATCAGGACCAGCAGCCTTGTCCTGCTTTAACTTGTTCAGCTGTTTCTTAACGTGGCCAGCTTTAATATATAAATGGGGGCTGGGGGATTCAAGCTGCCTGTATATTTTAAAGATGATAACTGTTTTGCAGAGTATGAATACATTGGGCCATGGAACATACATGTGAAGGGATGCCTCCAACTGCCTTCTCCTTGAAGCCAGTGACCTGCTTGATGCCAGTTCATGGCATCTTTGCATTGCTCTGTTGAAGCTGCTCTACTGCTTCGTTCCACAGGCGTCTTTGGTCTCCCTTAAGCTCACCTTTACTGTGAGGTCCACCCTAATTATCTGCTCACTGTTTCTCTGCAAACGATTCTTTCTTGTAATTACCTAATCATCCAATTAAAATGTTTCAAGTACAAAGCCTACTTCCCAAACCACTAAATTCATACTGCATAGTGTGTCAGAACATGATTCTGTGATGATGCTACATAAGAGTCTCTCTTACAAAACCTTTGAGCTAAATAGTTTATTAATGGTAACTGGCCAATTGTTATTGCAGAATAAATATTCTCAGGATATAAATGGGTGTATTTAATCATGGTAAAACTGTAAAAATATTTTATTTCATTTCAGTATTTTGAGCATACCACCAAATTTAACAGATAGAAGTGTAGGGTGTAGACAGAGATAAGAACCCCCACCACCATGCTTAACTGTTTATTGCAATCCAATTTTGAGTAAGAATTTCAGACTAGCAAAGCAGGTATCTCATACTTAAAACATATGATGACTGAAGCCATGAATACCATGTTAAAGCATTGTTGCACCGTGGATCAGAAGAATGCTATTCCTGTACCACCCAAACATTCCTGCACGCCCTTGACAATAAAGTGGAGGTTTTGCAGGGTTTGATATTTTATGTCTGTTAAGACATTTCTCAACAGCTGTCCTTACCAATAATTATGAAAATAACCTTTTAATGATCAGTGGAAGTGACTGCTAAGCCAACTACTGTGTCTGTGTCTTGATCCCCTGGCGGTCCAAGCACAACGCCAGGCCATGTTAGTGTTAGTGTACAAACTCTTCTTGTCCCATGGCTGATGCAAATTCTCGCTGACTTGCTGGTTGATTGTCTAACCTAAATGCCCTAAATGAAATCTAATGCTTGTATGCCTTGCATGGTATAGAAATTATACAGTATACAAATGTCAAGGGAAAGAAAGAACATCCTCTCAGAAAAGGTCATGAAGCAGAATGGTGTCACCAAGCCAAATATTTCGATGTTACTTTAAGAGAAATGTTTTGATTTGGTTAATTTCAAATACCATTACCCAACTTAAACGCAACAGGTTTAGGAACTTAATCAGTTAGTGTATTGTAATCTTGGTTATATGGCTGTGAGTTAGTTAGTTTTCCTCTGCAGTTTTAAGGATAAACATATCTATAGTATGTGGAGAATAGAACCCCAGCTAACCCTTCCCTTTGCCAGGTTGATCCTAAAGATTATGGTTTTAAAAGCAAAACATTGCCAGATCCAGCTGTACTGAGTAAAGCTGCATCTTTTTATTCCACTGAGATAATGCTCAAGAAGAGCCAAGATACACATTGTAATTGTTCAATTAAAGATCTGTTTAAGCATTTTCTCTGCTGCTGATTATTTTAAGCTTGCACACAGACACTATAATTGTTCAAGGGCTCCTTTTTCACCACGTCAATAGCAACAAAAGCATTCTGGCTGCTGGCTTTCACCATTCCCACAACTTAACTGACTCCAAACAAACGTTAAATATTAAGCCTGTGATTGTTCAGACTTTATAAATTAAATTTCACCCTGTATGGGTTTTTGGCTTTGAGATAATCAAACAAAAAAGCTTAGAACTTCATCCACACACGCCCACATCAGCAAATCTCTAGTTTATTTCACCAGCAAGCGATTGGCCCACCACATGACGGGCCCTTTTGTGTGTGTCTGAATGGCTGCTTATTGATTGCAGGCAAAATGTTTTTAATGTTGTTGATGAGATTTTTAGATTGGCCCACTAATGGGATGATGGAGGCCCCCTTTTCAGTCAATATTCAACGCAAGGCCCAAATTGAAAATCTTTATCAATGTAATTAAGGCTGATTTGGAAGGAACACTAAACTTTGAAAAGCGTTTTTCATCTTTTTTTTTAAGTTTTCTGCTCTCCCTGTCCTTTCACATGGTTGTAAGCACATTTTAACACCGCATTTAAAATCCATCATATTAATGATACAATGAAATAGACATCCAATTCATAAAGAACCCTATAGCTTATAAACTGGAGTCGAATTTACAGGCAAATCATCAAATAATAAATGTATTACTAAGCTACATCCCACCATTTGTTTGACTTTGTGATAATTAGAATGCCTTCTTTTACCTTGCAGCATTTGTTTATTCTTGTACAAATAAAAATCAAAAAACGTTGGGATGGTATGGTAAATGCATACAATTGAATGCAATATTCCTTACATTTTATTTAATTGCAAACTGTATGAACCTGTGATATTTCATATTTTGTCTCGTCAACTTCATTTAATTTGTTAATAAACATCAATTCCTGCATTTCAGGCCTGCAACACAGTTCAAAAAGAGAATGAGAAAGAGGCAATTTTAGAGCTAGTAAGTAATTAAAAAACATTATAAAAGAAAAAATGTTCTGATTTCAAACAGGTGATTATAATCTTCATTTGGTATGAAGGCAGCATCCAGGAAGTATTTAATGAGCAAAGAGCCATAGGAGCACCAGATGTCAAAACAGTATTGAAATGTATAAAGACAATGTTCCTCAAAACAAGACCGGAAGGGATTTCCATAATTGAGTTCATACTGATTCTGATTGCATTGTCTGTTGATAAATGTATGGATGTCCCTGGAAAATATGTCATATTAAAGGAATTAATGTTGCACCAAAATCTCAGTGCACCTTTCTGCATATGTGATGAAATTAATCACAGAACTGAAATGACCTTTGCCAAGGGCCCTGGCATACCTCATATCATGAAAGACTCTGGCTTCTGGACTTGTAGCTGATAATTGTCTAGATAGTCCTTATCATCTCTGGAACACAGCCTTTTTTTAGTTAGCTTTTTCTGGGCTTGGAAGCATGTATCTAACATTGAAAATGTGTATTGTGGTCAAATTAATTAGTATTCCAGGTTCTTATTTTGGGAAAAATGGATGTGTTCTTTGAGGAACATTGTTTTGAAACATTTCAATAATTTTCTTACATATTTGCTGACAAACTGAAGATCCTCTGCCCACTCAGACTCAGTCTTTTGTGGACACTGGTTTTGTACCAAATCATGATAATAATCACTTGTTGATATCACCTGTTTGAAATCACATCATAAAGGTAGTGTTTTTACCCCATTACATTACAAGCCACAACTTGACCCATCCCAACTTATTTTGGAATGTGTTGCAGACCTGAAATGCTGAAATGGATGTTTACTGACATATGATTTAAAGTTGAACAGACATATATCCTGGGTTCATACTGTCTGCAATAATATAAAAGCACAAGTAAGAGGCACTATATTTTTTACATTTTAATTTTCTATACCATTCCAACTTGTTATTTGGAGTTGTAAAGAGCTGAAATTAAATAGTGGTAAAATAAATAATGGTCAAATAAAATGGTATAAACAGTTGCATAGTTTTACAGTCTCTGTGTCCTTGTTTTGTTTCTGCAGTGCACGTCAAGGCAGGAACCTGTGAGGTCATAGCAGCGCACCGCTGCTGTAATAAGAACAAAATCGAGGAGCGTTCTCAAACTGTCAAGTGCTCCTGCTTCCCAGGGCAGGTCGCTGGCACAACAAGAGCAGCTCCTTCCTGTGTAGATGGTAGGATTTGCTTTTCTTTTATTTTTCTGACTTTAATTTGATGTAATACCAGGGATGAATCCAAATCTTGTTTTTTAGTATTATTACTATTTTAGTGTTATTATTTTTTAAATATTATTATGTGCATAGAATGGATGACATACTGTATGCAAATCACAGAATCTGGCGCTAAATTTTAATTGATTTATATTTTTAGAAAAAAATGTGCTTACAGCCATGTAATTGACAAAACTTGCAACAGACAATTTCTTCCCATCAGACTTGTCCAATTCATCTATCGCTCCTTCTCATCTCTCGCACCTGTCACTCCAGCATTGAGGGGTCTTTTGGAATGACACCATCATCCTCCTGCACAGTGGAGTGGAGCATAGCCTGCTTGTCTAATAACATGTCAACAGGCTCACTCTCTGGACTGGTCAATCGATCCTGAGCTTCTATTCTGCTCTGTAATATATCTGACATGTTCTGACTATCCTCTTCCCTCCTCCCTCCAGAGATCTAAAGATGCCTTTTCCAGAATTAAGTTATATAACCAAAAGCCTATTCTAGGTGTCTACCTTTATTTCATGTTTATAAGATATATGTAAATATCTACAAATATCTAATTAAATACCAAGTTGTATAACTTTTTGTCAATTCTTTGACAGATAAGGCACTTATCTGTTGTTGTGCTCTTATTTGTTCTCTGCCTATTAGCCTATAGCAGTGTGATAATTTCCAATCTATGGTTAATTTAAACTTGAAACAGACCTGGTCTCATTCCTGAAGACCAGCAGCAAATACAGGATGGATTCCAATCAGCTATACCTAAAACAATCTTAACCTTATTTCCTCTGATATACAGAGATAAGAAAGGAGTTTTATTTTACTTTTATTTCGTTCTCAATCATGTTTATTTTCAATATTACAGATGGAGTAACTGGTGATTTATTTGCCCTGTTTTATATCATAGAGTGAATGCCTGAGTATTTTAAATTTTCTTTCACTGAATGTACTTGCAGCTGTTAGGAGTGGGTAAACTAGATGCACTACCTAATGTAACTTCAATACAGTGCAGAGTGTGTGTATGTGGGTACAGAAGTTATTCTCTTAATTTCTCTCTATATATTTTTTGCTGTAGCATCTATAGTAGCACAGAAATGGTGGTGCCAGATGCAGCCCTGTATGGAGGGAGAGGAATGTAAGGTACTGCCGGATCTTAAAGGCTGGAGCTGCAGCACCGGGAACAAAGTCAAGACAACCAGGGTGAGAGGCAGCTTTGCACAGTCTAATGTAGCCCGTAGTTTCTCTGTAACTCATATAGTAGTAAAAACTATTTGTGTACATTTCCAATTTAGGCTTATTCAAAGATGAGAACTTTAAAAGTAAAATCAGATTTCATAATCCTGAATTAGGTAATTTGGTGTTCTAGTGTGTGTATGTATGTGTTCTGTGATGGATCGGGTCCCTGCGAACCTGAACTGGATTAGATAAATGAATTAATGAAAAAGTAAATGTTTTGCCATAATTTTCTACTACCTGATCATTTCACATTTTTATATGAAATGCTAACATGATATAACTTACAACCTAAAGTATAAAAAAATTAAAAGCCTCCTTATCTACACATCTTTTGTCATATAAAGTAATATCAGAACCCTAAAAAATTAACTGCAATAAGATGTTAGCTCCTAATAATTGGTCCCTTTTTATTTTAATAGTATGCATTCATTTATATTTAACTTATTATTGCATTGACTAAGAATTTAGTTAGGAGTAAATTTTTAAAACTGTTTTGCCTTTGCAGAACAACCACAACACAAATACCAAAATGGTTTAACCAAGAATAAAATCCTTGATACTATTCCATTGTAAAACTATAAAACCATAGAGTCTCTTCTTTAAGTGTCTGGCTGCTGGTGAATACGATGGATTTGCATTTAAATACAGTTTATTTTTACATTTCAGTGTGGAGAGTGAAATTAACAAGTACCAAAACAATATTTATGGAAAAAAATATATACTTCAAAATTCATGAAGAAAGTATTGCAGCATAAGAGTCTAGTGAAAAAAGGAGCATACTATTTCTCACTAACTATGGGTCAACAAATAAAAACAATGGGACAGAAATTACTGACAATGTACTGTAAAATAAAAACTTCTAAAATATCAGTGGTTGGAGAAAATATCATGGTAAGCTATATGCAGTAGAATGCAGACTTAATTATACTCTAACAAATAATTATGTCAATGTAATTCGATTTATAGGGTTTTGAGTATGTAATTTCACTAGATGTGTTGACTGATTCTGCATGCTCCGATAGAGACCCACTCTTGATATGCCACTGTGCTTTGTGAACCTGATTGTTTGTGCTTGTTAATAGGATAACAGACTTGCATGTCGTGCTGCATTAAATATCCATGCACAGAAGGTTATTTAGAAATCCCATATCCCATATCTGTTTTAAACATAAAAGGTATCATTACATTAAATCTGTGGCACTGGTGCAAGGTGCTCAGCTTAATACAAGTTGTATATTGAGCCTATTTCAGAGTTAACAATTTTATATATATATATATATATATATATATATATATATATATATATACACTACCGTTCAAAAGTTTGGGGTCACTTAGAA
>JAVSBV010000010.1:5053878-5064471 GCA_033117975.1 Parotocinclus spilosoma | reverse complement strand
CACACACACACACACACACACACATATATATATATATATATATATATATATATATATATATATTTATTTATTTATTATATAGCATTTCTGTAAAAATTATATATTAGCTGTATCTATTAATTTTTAAAAGGTTGTATGCAGATATACAGTGTGATGAACATGTGTTGCAAGGCTTATGCTAAATGAGTACTTAAAGCTGGAGTGTTGATGAGCGAAATACGTGTTGACAACTATTGAGCAATAGGAAAAAAAAGGAGGAATAACATTGCCAGGGTTAATGAGCAGGAGGAAATGGAAGAGGGCAGGGTTACTGATTGATCAAATGTGTTGCCCCCAGAGGAGTTATAAAATCCTAAGGGTAAAACATGAAAGGAAGGGCAAACCTTACATTGGCAGGAAAGGAGCAGCAGAAGAGATGGCCAGTGAGAAGTGCTGTGAGAAGTGGCCTGGCAACATTGTAGACAGTAATTTATTTTCATACCTGCTTAATCCAACCGGATTGGTCTGGGGAACCAACACTAGACCAATTCATTTCAAGGCACAAGCACACACATGCAGGCACATACACTTAAACTTTAGAGAGGCCAACTGATCAGACCTAATGTATCATTTTAAACAAAGGCTGCAATAAAAGCCTTGATGTTCAAGTGCTAAACACATATGTTCCCCAACTAAAAACAAGACCACCCACAGCTTGAAACACTTTCTTAATGCTGGCAGCTCTTATTTCTGCTAAAAACACACACATAAAACTGTCAGATTGAAACATCCAGGAGTGTTGGTAAGAAACAAGAAGCTGTCAAAATTGACAGAACATCATTGAAACTTAAGAGGATTTAAAATTGACATCACTATAGGCCAAAAGAAGAAAGCATGGAAAAAAAACCTTAAATGTCTCTCAAAGACACTAGAAAGGAGAGCGGCAGAGATAAGAAGAAAATTGCCAGGGAGAATATCATAAAGAGGCACCATGCTGCTGCAATGAAATTGAGAGGAGAGATGCTGAGCATGGCGTCATGCTGTCACAAGCTCAGCTTAGTGAAGCCATTTACACAGAGAACCATGTGAACAGAGGTGGGCTGTATAGGCAGAGTGAAGCTAAGTGCAATGCCACAGCATGTAGCAGCGTCAAGATACAATCTAACTTGAAGCTAATTGAATGTTTCTAAGACCTATCGCTTCTAATTAATCACACTGTAGACCCCTCAAAGGCAGCCTTGAAAGCAGCATAGTAAGGAATGTTAGGCAGTGTAGTCCCAGGTGTGTGAATATGCTGAGAGAGGAAAGACGAAGGGACAGCGAGTTCTCTCATCTAATCAAAACAATGTCTCCGCTGACATTTGAGGCTTCGTGTTACCTACCGAAAGGCCTTGACTCTGCCACAGTGACATTTAGAACAAAAGAGAAACTTTGAATGTTAGATTATCCACTCTATGTTGCATTCCATCAATCAAGTTGAAGACTCCTAAGAATCTTAAGAATCTTAAATAGGATGTTTAAATACACTGCTCACAAAAATCAGGGGATATTTAATTAGGTAATATTTAGTTTTGAAATGTCCCCTAATTTCTTTAAGCAATATAGATCTACAGGGACGCATTTAGTCACCCTGGAGTAAGTGTTCATGAAGATCAAATACATAAATTTATTAATCTGTCTAGATATTTTGTCTGCTTCTGCATCATTTTACAATGGGCACCATAAACAAGTGTGAGACATAAACACTCCTGGTCTAAATCATGTGTCAAAGAACCGACTCCTGAATGGATCCTGTAACTTGGGAGCCCCTGGCAAGCCGGCACCCAGTAACTCACGATTTTGGTTCTCCAGGAGCCAGACTTTTGGCTTTCCTGCTTGATGAAGGGCCTGGTGCCCAGTAGCACAGGAAAAAGACAGAGAGTCTAGTGCAGGAGAGACATAGGGTTCTGTCTTGCCATCGGCACCCGAATTAACACGCACACAGGGGTTGATCAAACTCTTGGTGCGATTTAAGCATTAGGTCTGGCAGGTTACTAATAAACACAGATGAACTAGCACACATAATGGAGTGTTTGGTGTAATACCAAAGCATTAAATAAATATTATTGGTTACAGGTCGCTCATATTCACAGAGATAGTGTTCAGAGGTTAAATTATTTTTAAAGAAAACTATGAGGGTATCTATATCGATAAAACAAAAGTTTTGGCAGTGGTTGGGTTTGTCCCTTTACATTTTGAGTGAAACATATGGACTCTAAAACTGACTAAAATGCAATTTTAAGTTGCTAATTTTTCAATTTAATTTAAATATTACATACGATTAAAGCCTTATTCGTTATAATAAGCAAAATCCATTGTATCACAGTTAACATTGTGGTTACTACTCCCCACAACCATTAAGGCGAGGGTTTTGAATATCAATTTACTGTTTACAAAATTAGGGATTAAAAAAAAAATAAAAAATTAAATCCCCATAATGAAATTAAATTGTTACATTTTTTTGTGAGCAGTGTATATCCTAAAGGGGAGGATTAATTTAAAGCTGTTTCTGTAAGTCTTTCCCTTTTTTCTATCAAAGCACACTCGAGGTCCAACATAGTTTTATCACAATTTTCATTCCTGTCTGACGTCTGAGCAGGTGAGTTACTTGCCCTCCAAATATTAGGGTTATACATGTCTAAATTGTTCAGCAGCAGGCACATACCTGTGATGTTAATGGTGCTAGCAGATGCCAGACACTAGCAGACCATTGTGTTACATCGGTTTATTGCAAGGTTTTGATGCGGCCTCTGTTTGTTAGACACGTTTTGTGTAAAGGTAGGTCACAACATTAGACACCCCCTGTAGGTAAGTATGTTATTTGTACCTGATGCGAGACCTCAGCCCTCACTCTTTTACCCAATTAAATGCATTCCTAAATCAGCCCTGGACATGTAAGTCTCTTGGAGGACATTTTGAAACTATCTAATATGACTTTCCTCCAAAGATAATGCAAATGAGTTCTGTCTCTCAAACTGTTAGTAGTGTTATGTCTGTACTATACATACCCCTTTAGTCTGATCTTTGCCTTTTTCGGTTTGAAAGTACAGGAATTACAGAAAGGGGTCAAATGTAAAAAAAAAAAAGAATAAAACAGGCAGCACGGTGGTTTGGTGGGTAGCACCTGCTGCCTCACAGCAAGAAGGTCCCAGGTTCAATCCCGGGGTGGAGTGGCTTGGGTCCTTTCTATGTGAAGTCTGCATGTCCTCTCTGTGTCTGCATGGGCTTACTTCAGGTTTCCTCTCACAGTCCAAAGACATGTGTGTTAGGTTAATTGTTGTTTCTGAAGTGGCCATTAGTGTGTGACTGTGTTATTTATTTATATAGCGCCTTTTACAATGGAGCATTGTCTCAAAGCAGCTTCACAGCATGTTTGTGTGCACCTTATGATGGATTGGTACCCCATCTGGGGTTGTTGGTGCTTTTGCGCCCAGAGTTGCCAGGTGGGCAACGGCTGGCCCGTGACGCCGTGAGGATTAAGCAGAAGATAATAAATAATGGAGGAACAAAACCTGTACTGAAAGGTTAAATTTTGCCTGGACTTCACAGAAGCCTCTGTACTTATATCCTCTGTACCTCTGTCGTTCACCAAAACGTTGAAATCATTTAGCTTTAAGACTGTTTTTAAATTTGCAGACCTTTAAAATATGTTACATGTACATTTGTTATTTCTGCTATTTAATTGTACTGGTTTTATCATTTTTATCTTATTTTTGTAATAATATTTTCTTATATTTTTCCTTTCTAAAAAAATTTCACATTTAAGATGCCGTTTGTCTTCCTGATAGTCATCCTAAGCACAAAACGTTAGCTTCTCTGCTACATCGCTAATATCACTTATTTCCCAAACATTATCTATTGCAATTGATGGAGTCATATGTGTCCATGAAAGATGGTACGCTGGACATCAGGGTGAGAAAATAGCCTGAGCAGTATCAAATAGGATTCAGCCAAGTTACTCATCAACACCCAACACCTTTTGGTAGACAAGCAGTGATCATGACCTTTTCAGTATTCATTCCCTGATCGCATCAGTGGTTTCTTAGCCAGAGCAAGGGGAATTTGCAGGTGTGTGGTGGCACCTCAAAGTACTTTTTGGAGTGACTAGATGAGGTCTGCAACCTCCAGGGGGCTCCAGGCTTATCTGACCATTAAAATAAGATGTGATATCCTCATAGAGTAAGAGCAATTGCCACAACATCATGTCTTCAAACATTATTTAATGTCAGCTACTCTCTTTGGTGAATTAAATTGTGTTGTGGATGGCATGAGTGGGTTGTGTGATAGTGTGAGCACAAAGCAGAGTAAATAGAATGTGGAAATGCACAAAACATGCCAAGAGAAAAAAACATAATACAACATAATTTCAGCTTTAAGCCACCAAAAGACATTAAAGAACGGTAAAGAATAAAACACTTAAACTTTAACACAGCTGTGGCAGATATCACAGATTAAGGCTGTTTTTAAGTTTTCCAGTGAGATAGACAATGTGAGACACTCAACGCATATTGCTGAACACAGGGCAAGTGGCTGTAGTTCAGTTCATCTATCCAATGTTGATGCAGTATTGCAGAGAATCCAGCATCAACATCACACCTCCACAGAGATATGTGGGCTAAGCTGCAGAAAGAGACCTGGCAGAGGAGGTAGAGAAGGGAAGCTTTTGGCTGTCGCTAAGGAGAAAGGATAAGAGCTTGGGAGTAAACAGCCCTTCTAAAGGCCAGCTGCAGCTGTCACTGCTCCACCAATGGGAAATGTACCGGGGGCAAAAGTCAAAGATCAACGAATGCTGACTAATGGCCTGGCTACTGGCAAAAAGGTGCCAGTGGATCTAGATTAGGCAGGCATACACAGCACTTAGCAACATGCACCTGTACAACACATAAAACTTATAAAAAAGACCATTTCTGGTTGGTCTGACACCTAATGTGTAGAAATGATTTTTACTTTTGAATTAAATCACATTATTTTTTTTATTTTTTATTTTTTTTATGTTGTGACCGCTCAAAAATGGCATCCAAAAACATGGGCATTAGCATGGAGATTGCCTTCTATTTGCTGCTAGCAATAGCCTGACTTTTCTGAGAATTCTTTCCACTTCAACCTCAATATGATTGAGAGATCACTGTTAGCAAAGCTGACTGTTAGCATTACAATTCATATTAAAAGTAAATTATGAAGTTAAGGCCAGGGCTTGGTGCAAACCAAACAAGGATTTGTTTGTTTATCATTTTTGTAGCAGCGTGAACATTTGATGAACTGGCATTTTGGGAAGGGATTTTTATGAAAGTGTTCAGTGAAACCTGTCCTACTGTCACTTTATGATTTTGAACTTTTTATTCGTGACAGTGTGCTTCGCAAACCTGTGAGTATTGATTATGGCAAAAATAAAAGATCACTAATCAGAAGGCGTGTCTGCATATTTATGGTCATATAGTGTGCCGTTGAGTAGTAAATAATTTAAATTTACCAATATTGGTAAAAAAAAAAAAAAGCCCCAATTTGGACAGTTTGTCACTGAGTAGTAAAAAATATTCAAATTGACCAATTTTGACACTTTATTGAAACTGTTCTATTAAAAGCACAAAATTGTGCAACACAAATGCAAATTGATCCAAAAATAGAACACATTTTGAATAAAATTAGTACTGGTGCTAGACCAAATACAATTAACTACTAAGATACACCTTAAAAATAACAGTAATGCTAAATAAAATGTTTTCCATTTGCAGTTACTTATTACTGAACACTGTTTAGTAAGTACTGTGTCTGTGACACATCATTATTGCCTCAGCTGTAAAATGTTTTAGAAATATCTCCCTCAGTTGGTAAAATGCATATGCAGGTATCTCTGCTATAAACCATATATGAAGTTTCCAATGACATTCTAAATAGAGTGAAGTGAATGTAACTGAAACATATGAGTCTTCAGTCATTTTCTAGCATGTCTCACTCTAATGAAAGGTGCTCGGCGCGGCACTGGCAGACAGTGGCATAAAAGGGGTTTCTCTCAGTTGGACAGTATTAAAAAGAACCTGCATGGTTGGATCGATTCAGGAAGTAAGCTGAGTCAATAGTTCCCTACCTTAGTTACAGAACTGATACTTGAAATGTTGTGTATGTGTGCACCTTTCAAAGCATAGTAGTCTCTTAGACCAATGTGTCATTTAATTGTGTGTGTGTGTGTGGGTGCATGCGCATACAACCTCCTTAAATAATCTTGACACCTAACACCTTTGTAACATGCACACATATATCACATCACATCACATCAGTTGAGATCAACACATTGGATCTGTGAGCTGAAGTGCCAAGAGTGCCTGCTTCCAACCCCAAATAATCACACCAATTGTGGGGTTTTGGTTAGACACAGTATGCTATCTCCTATTGTCAAGTAATTGTAGTAAGAGTCTAAGCCTCATTTATTTGCATTTATCAGCTGAAAACAAATTATAAGAAGTAAATCAGTCAGGGTACAATATATAGCATGCCCGATTAGATATAATGCCTGGCTAAAATAAATAAAACAGAATGGAATACTTCTTATTTTTTTCTATTGCCAAGTGCTACCATTTTTACAATTAAAAAACCAAACATACCCTTGAGTAGCGTTGGGTTTGGTAGCAAATGAGTTGTGCTAAATGTTACAGCAATGCTCTGTGTTACAGCAATTGATTTCAGAATGTCTTTGGCTTATATTAACATTGCAATGCATTGCATATTTCAGATGTTGACATTGGTAATGACTTTAGAGTTTTAATTTGCTTACCGATTTATCCGTCTATAATCCGTTTATGGTGATCCCGATCTACAGTTGGGAAAATGAGTATTTGATGCACTGCAATTTTGCAAGTTTCCCACCTAAACAGAATAAAGAGGTCTGTAATTTGTTTTGTAGGTACACTTCAACTGTGAGAGCAGAATCTACAAAATATCCATAAAATCAAAATGTATGACTTTTAATCAATTAAATTGAATTGATTGATACAATAGAAAAACAAAAACCTTTTTTGCAGTTACAGAGGTCAGATGTTTCCTGTACTACTTGACCAAGTTTGCACTGCAGCAGGGTTTTTTTCCCACTCCTCCATACAGATTTTCTACAAATGTTTCAGGTTTCATGGCTGTCGCTGGGCAATATTGAGTTTCAGATACCTTCAAAGATTTTCTATTGGGTTCAGGTCTGAAGACTGGCTAGGCCACTCCAGGAATTTGAAATGCTTCTTATGGAGCCACTCCTTAGTTGTCCTGGCTGTGTGTTTCAGGGTCATTGTCATGCTGGAAGACCCAGCCATGACACACCTTCAATGCTCTTACTGAGGGAAGGAGGTTGTTTGCCAAAATCTCACGATACATGACCCCATCCATCCTCCCTTTAATGCAGTAAAGTCGTCCTGTCTTCTTTGCAGAATTGTCCTTACTCCAAGGTGAGATCTTGCAAGGAGCCCCAGGCTAAGGAAGATCATAGTCATCTTGTGTTTCTTCCATTTTCTAATAATTGCTGTTGTTGCCTTCTCACCAAGCTGTTGCCTATTGTCCTGTAGTCCATCCCAACCTTGTGCAGGTCTACAATTTTGTCCAAGGTGTCCTTAGACAGCTGTTTGGTCTTTTACACATTTGGTCTTAGAATATGGTAAATAAGTTGAAGTGTAATAGATTAAGTGTTTGGACAAGTTGTCTTTTATACAGGTAATTAGTTCAGAATAGGAGGGCTTTTTAAAGATAAACTAACAGGTCTGTGAGAGCCAAAATTATTGCTGGTTGGAAGGTGATTAAATACTTATTTCATAGAATAAAATGCAAATTATTTAAAAATCATCCAGGATTTTTTTTTATTTTATATCTCAGAGAAGTGTATCTATGATAAAAATTACAGATCTGTGAAAACTTCCGCAAAATCTACAGTGTATCAAATACTAATTTTCTCCACTGACTATATATGAAATTGAACTAAGGAAACATTCTAGTGATTTTGATACTTTTTGACTGATTCTTGAGTGTCAGTTGCCTTTATTTAGATATCCTCAATCAGCTGCTTGAAAGGTGTTCATGGCACAAAAGGTGTATATAGCGCAACAACCCAAAATGCTTGAAGGGCCACAAAATGTATTTAGTTATTGTGCATTTAATCAGGAGAAACCACATTTTTTATCAGCCTGTATAATACTATACTTTTGCGGTTTTCAACGATCAAGAAATCACCTGGGACAAAAATATTTTACACAATAAATGGTTGTTAACCTTTTACTGTACATTAATATTAAAATGTCTAATGCTATGCATTGCACCAATTTAATTAAACAGACCACAGGCCTTTTAACATGGACCTCCTGTCTCTCATGCAGCTCCACCAAGTGCTTAGTCAACTCATAAGAGAAATCCATAGCCACATTAAATGGTTATTTGTTCCAAAGTTTGTGGAAATAACCTCTACATATTTATAAACCATTAAACTGTTTGGAATCCAAAAGCTTTAGTGGGTTTTGAATTTCAGTTCTTGAGGGAGTGCTGAATTTGAAGCAAGCTCTCATTCTGAATTTTAATATATTTTAACCCTTTACAAAATTCAGTAAAAATGCTCTCTCAGTGGGTCATAGCAGCTGCTTTCAATTGGCCATGTTTGCTAAAAATGAATCTTGTATGAAGCTGCTGGATAATGCAAGCATTTGGAAGCCAAAGCCATTTCGAGTCAAGGCATCATATTTAATCACAATGATAACAGAAATAAATTACTTCCTTAAAGGGTGAAGAACCATAAAGGTTGACATTATTTCATTTCCCTTCAAATGTTCTTGTCTTTCTTTCTCCCTGTTTCTCTGCTTCTGTTTCCAGACACAATTCTATATTTTCTGTACACTATTTTAAGTTCTCCACAACAAAGCAGTACATTCGAAAGAAATAATGCAACTTAATGGCTCCTATTCATCTGACTGAGGTGAATTGTGGGTCTGTTTGTCAAACAACAAACAAAAATGATTGAATGTTTTAATACTGTATATATTTACACTTACACAAAGCAGCAGAATTCAATCATGGTTTTTGTACCATATTGTACACTATCATATATGAAACTTAATACTTCTGTTTCAGAAGTGTTTAGTTAATCGGGAAGCACATGGCTACTCTCAGCCCTCCATTTAAGATATTACCAAATCAAAATGGCTTAAATTACTTTCTTGAATACAAGTGAAAAGCAATTTGAAAATAGTGTTGGACAATTTGCTATTGTGTTTTACAGCTCAGGTTTAACTAGATGCTTGCATTTATAAAGATAATCCTTTTTATGTCTTGTCGACTGAAAAGTGGTTGAAGACAAGGAAGGTCATGCTTTATAACAGTAAACAAGCAGAAGTAAAAGCTACCACATCAGGTGCTTAAATACAAAACGTGAAATGATCCAGGCACCTTTACCCTGAACATACATTCTATACCTCAGGTATGGTTGGACTGGACTCATCCCTCAAAACCCATCAACTACCTAGTTCTGGTTTCATATTAGTTAACTTTGACTCTTTTTTTAACATACTGCTCACAAAAATGAAATCCCCTTATTTTTGTAAGCAGTGTATATTATTTCTATTTAGTACTGTAGGTGTTGTTTTCATGGTTAGCATTTAATGTTTTTTATTTAGGGGGTTCTTGGGCCATAGCATGCTATCATGAGGTAAAGTCTCCTACAGAGACTACAAAGTTGCAAAAACATAAGTTGCTCTGCATAAGTTTGTCTGCTTAATGCTTTAAATGTATAATCTAACAATATTGTAAGATAATTGAAAACTTTTAATTTATAGATATAACAGTTTTAGTTTTATTATCTAGCTGGAGATATTAAATTAGCACACTTTTTAGATATAACCAGTGGCCTTTTGCTACATGACTGGAACAATTTTCAAATTCATTTAATAGTTTGTACAGTCATGGATATTAGCCAGGTCTCATGAATGTGCTATATACCGTTTTTCAAAATGTACAATACTAGAAACACTGCTTTTACCCTCTTTTTTGGGAACAGACTTAGGATAAAGCTCCAAACCTATTTTTATTATAGTTTGCAGCAATGAAATAAGCAAGTAGAAATTGATTAGGATTCTGTAAGAAAGTGGGTGAATGTGCAGAGTTATAGGACCAGTCTACTCTAAAGAGTGACAGTGAGTGTTAGGAGTGGCCACTAATACTCTCCCCTGGATAGTTAATCACCCAATCAATCTTGCCTTTGACAAAGGCTCCTCTAGTGGAACATCTCTTGTTGCAATCTCTTCTCCATCTCTACCTCTATCAGGCCTGGGGGGGGGGAAGAGAGTGGAGGGGGTGTTGCTTAATCTACTGATTCAATTCCTGCCGATGCTTGTCGCTCCCTTTCTCTGTCACAAAGGGCAAATGGAGCATGCAGCCAAAACGGCCTGACCAAATCGCATTTTCCCTCCCAAGTTTGCTTTTCTACCTCACATTCTCTCTACATCAGTCTCTCTCTCTTTCTCTCTCTTTCTCTCTCTCTCTGTCTCTCGCTTTCTCTCTCTCTCTCTCTCTCTCTCTCTCTCTCTCTCTCTCTCTCTCTCTCTCTCTCTCTCTCTCTCT
>JAVSBV010000010.1:5016660-5034782 GCA_033117975.1 Parotocinclus spilosoma | reverse complement strand
TTTTGTATACTACATACAGAAACTACATGTTCAGTAAACTGGTTTATATGTGTGCAGGTATTACATTTTTGGTTTTAATTTTTTTATTTAATTTTATTTAGATTATTTTGCACTATTTTGTACCAACTTTTAGTTGGATGTTTTGCAGCTGTAGCATTTCTCAACTAGTAAGAATAAGGTAATAATTCTTATGATTAAGTGCTATAAAATAAATCTATAAAATTTAGATTAAACGTATGAATTATTCATCTGTTTCTGGTAATCCCAGATAAATCTGTTCCAAAACATGTTTTGTAATATGTTGCACTGGAATTACAGCTGTATAATGTTTAGAAAAGCATGGGTAATACTGACAAGAAAGAGAAAAAACCTTATATCTTGAAAATTATTTTTTAGTTTGAAGACCTTAGATAAAGTCAAATAATTGCTGCACCAATGTTTTAAGAACAAAATAACAGCAAACCACATCAAAAATTTTGCAATAAACAGTTCTTACACAAAATGGGATGATTCTAACACACAGATTTAACAACTTACTTTACAGATTGCATACAGGCAACCATGTATAAGTTTTCCTACATTTCGAACAAAATAATCACAATAAATAGCTTGCTTAAACAAACTGTAAAATGTCACAGGAGGAGCCATAAACACCAGATGTTGTCAATGGGAACAATAGAAAGAATTTTTAAACACAATAAGTAGAAAATCCAACCTAGTGTGAGCAAAAGTGTTGGTTATTCCTATATGAATCATGAATCTGCATTGATTAAAATGATGCTGGAATGTTTGAGCTGGTCTAATGACATATATGAAGATGTGTGCCTGAAATGGAAAATCCTACTTATTTATGATATAGGCATTGATGTAAGGTAATGGTCTAGGAAAGATCATTACATCAACTCTTCTAAGTGAAGGCCATAACTTTAAGGGGTAACTTTTCCCATCCCAACAAATAAATTGGGCAAATAGAGTTTACTTTAGGGATACATTTACAGATACCAGGCAGCAGACAAACATGCCAAACCGGCTGTCCGATGACATCAGATGCAAAAATTAGGGGACATTTCTAAATGAATATGAAGCGATTTTAAAATAATTGGTAGTAACATGTGTATTGGTGAAGGAAAAAGAGGAGAGACATGCTCAAAGCCATAGATGCAGGAAGTCTTATGCAACAGTGTGGGATCCATGGATAAAGTGCCTTTTGATTTTTATTTGTACTAACTTGTGTTATTTTTTTTGTACTATTTCTAATAGTGAAAAAGTATTAACTATATTTTTGCTAATATTTTAAAAAGTAAACAAACATACTAAAATATTAGTGAACGATCTGGAAAGGTGCCAACATTTTGGCACAAAACATTTTTGTATTACATTTTTGAAATGTGTTTTAAAAACACTATTGAAATTTGACCAGAGATGCCCTAACAATTACATAAGAATGTATTACACAAAGAACTGTGAATTTTTTGTTTGGCCACATCATATACAGTGGTGCCTCGGTTCTCAACCACCTCAGAACTATTTGAACTATTTACTCAGTACTCTGCACAGTGCTTAAACTTGAGTATGAGTGTAACCACGCAACCCGTTTCAGCTGAAACTTTCTGAAAAATTCAAGATACAGTGATGCAGTGATTTAGTCACACAATTGCTCTTTACCAGGAAAGATATGCACCGTGTTTGTCGTGTTCTTATTCATTTTACATCTACAATAAATACAGTGTTCCTTACATTTACTTTAACCTTATATCACTGTGGAAAAATAACAACCCAATATATTTCACGTGTTGTGATGTCAACTTCGTTATAATTTCTTAATAAACATCAATTCCTGTATTTCAGACCTGAAACACATTGCAAAATAAGTTTGGATGGGGGAAACTTAGGGCTGGGAGTGTGCAAAAAATAGAACAGAAATAAGGATGTAATTTCAAACAGGTGATGTCAACATAGGATTGTAATCAACATTTGGTACAAAAGGATCCATGAGTCTTTGATGAGCAAAGATGGACAGAGTATCTGAAGTTTGTCAACAAATGTGTGATGAAAGTATTAAAGTATTTAAGTATTTGTCAAACAATATAAGAAGGAATTTGAACAAGTCTAGAGTTCATAAACAATTTCAGGATTTCGTATATAAAGGATAAAGAGACAAACCTAAACTGCACTTCAGTTATCTTTTATCTCTCCATTGCCACTCCATCAATGACTTTCATCCTCATTCATCAATAGCTAATGTAACAATTTGGACAAGGAATTACTTTTGGAGTTGCAAACTTAATAACATGGAGTTACAATCACAAATGCCACCTAAAACATTATTGTGTCAATAAGAACCCTTGTGTTCAGCATCTACAAAAGCAGCACCAACTTCTCTGGGCTCAGATGCATTTGGGATAAACCAGTACACAGTGGAACATGTAAAGTACAGGAAATAATTATTTGATCCCTTGCTGATTTTGTAAGTTTGCCCACTTACAAAGATATGAACATTCTTTAATTAAAGGGTAGGTTTATTTTAACAGTGAGAGATATAATATCTTCAGAAAATTACATTGTATAAAATATATACATTTATTTGCATCTTGCATAGAGAAATAAGTATTTGATCCCTCTAGCAATCAAAACTTAATACTTGGTGGCAAAACCCTTGTTGGAAATCACAGCAGTCAGATGTTTTTTGTAGTTGATGATGAGGTTTGCAGACATGCCAGGGGGAATTTTGCCGCTCCATGACCTTAATGTGCTTCTTTTTGAGCCACTCTTTTGTTTGAGCCTTGACTGTATGTTTTGGGTGATTTTGTCGTGCTGGAATACCCTGCCATGACCCATTTTTAATGTCCTCGTGAAGGAGGTTTTCACTTAGGATTTGACGGTACATGAATCCATCCATGAATAATCCTGTGCCCTTAGCAGAGAAATACCACCAAAACATGATGTTTCCATCTCTGTGCTTGACAGTGGGGACGGTGTTCTTTGGGTCATAGTCATCATTTATTTTCCTACAAACATGGCGAGTTGAGTTAAGGCAAAAGAGCTCAATTTTTGTCTCACCTGACCACAGCACCTTCTCCCAATCACTCTCAGAATTATCCAGGTGTTAATTGGCAAACTTCAGATGGCCTGCACATGTGCCTTCTTAACAAGTTCTCCACTTGTAGTTTTAGGCTGATTTCTCCTCATGATCAAGGCAATGGCACAAACAGTTGTCTCCTTCCCACCCAGAATCTTACTTATGGTTTTGTAACCCATTCCAGCCTGTGCAGGTCTATTTTATACAGGTGACAATTTAAGGCAGCTGTCTTAGGAGCATCTAACTGGTCTGTAGAAGCCTGAACTCTTAATGTTTGGTAGGGGATCAAATACTTACTTCAAATAAATGTATGTATTTTATACAATTTAATTTTCTGGATTTTCTTTTAGATATTCTGCCTCTCACTGTTAAAATAAACCTACCCTTAAAATTATAGACTTCTCATATCTTTGCAATTGGGCAAACTTACAAAAACAGCAAGGGATCAAATAATTATTTCCTCCACTGTATTGTTGTCAAACAAATCAGTTATTCAGATCTTGTCTGGAAGAAACTGAAGTGCTGTGTGCTTTACACTAAGGATGATTCAGACTTGTATCAGTGAGACCCAAATGCCAAGATCTGTCATGGTATGGGCCTGTGTCAGTACCCTTGGCAAAAGTAATTTACACATATCATGTACTTTTTTTGACAAACTGGAGATACTCTAACTGTTTCCGCCAAGGCCTGAAGTGCAGAAGTGGATGTTGATTAACAAATCAAATTACGTAGACTAGACAAACCACAAATATCTTGTAATTTAAAAAAAGTCAAAGTAAAAGCCAAAAACTTCTGTACTGTGGTGACACTAATCTTTAAACATTAAAATTAAAATAACAGTCCGAAACCTTTCTACTTATACCTCTGTGTTTTTTTAACTGCTTAAGAAGTATTGTATTTCCTGTCACGTTAAAGAGTTATGGGGTTAACAATGAAGTGCTTGATGTGAGAGCAAAGGCTTCTTTGTTGCTCCTTCCTTAAACAGTAGCAAGTTTTGTTTTTTCTGGCATCCACAATGACGTTAGCTTGCATGGCCCCAACAACAAGGAAGTGTGTGAGTGAGTGTTACGTTTGGTATTCTCATCTGGCTTGCCTTTCCCTTGTTGCTCCCCTTCCGACACAGCAGGTGGGGCTGTTGCCACCTGCTGGCTCTTTCCTATAAATACCCCTCTTCCTATTTACTTACTTGTCTGGTCTTGTTGCAATTTTGATGATTCTGTGCTTCAGTCGCGCTCTCTGCTCTTATTCTGGTTATTTGGTTTCAACACGTATTCAGTTGAATACACTACAGAGACAAGACATTTAATATTCAAACTGATCAACTTTATTGTTTGTTGCAAATATTCACTTATTCGGAATTTGATTCCTGCAACACGTTACAAAAGAGTTGGGACAGGCTTAAAAAAAAGACTGGGAAAGCTGAAGAATGTTCATAAAACACCTGTTTGGAACATTCCACAGGTGAGTGCCATGACTGGGTATAAAGGGAGCATCTCCAAAAGGCTGTCATTCATAAGCACGGATGGTGCGAGGTTCATCACTTTATGAGTGATAAAGTTTTACTTTGTAGTAAAAAAAAAATCGGGGACTATACTGTCTTGCCAGTAGTAAAGACCTGTTTCCCATTCAAATGTGTAGTGCATTATGAAGTGCAAAATATGTAAATTTTGAGCTGTTGAGTTTTGACTGTTTTGAAGCAACTACAGTTGTACATCAAGCAAGAATGGGAAAGAATTCCACCTGCAAAGCTTCAACAATTAGTGTCCTCAGTTCCCAAACGCCTACTGAGTGTTGTTAAAAGGAAAGGTGATAGGTAAATGAATATTTGCAAAAAATATCTTGTCTTTGCAATGTATTCAGTTGAATATAAGTTAAAAAGGATTTGCCTATCATTGTATTCTGTTTTTATTTATGTTTTACACAACGTCCCAACTTCATTGGAATTGAAGTGTAGATGTTTACTTTCCTTTTGTGTATTTATAGCCTATTTGCCCTTGTGTTTGTGCCTCAGTCTGTTTGTTATTATATGTCTGTTGCATTTGTCTAGCTTGTTTAATTTTTCAGTTTTTTATATATTGTCTGTTCACTTATGGCCAATGTAAATAAACCCTGTAATTTGAACAGTAATAGGGTTGGCCAAACGTTTCCATAAAATTGTTTATCCCATGTCTGTGCATCAAAGCATGGTGATTCTCAATAATAATCGTATTAATAATCTAATTTCTTATTAATAATCGAATTATCTTTCAATAATAATCTAGTTTTTTACACTTGGTCATCATCGGGATGTTGTCTAACCTTAGTCTCAAATACCATATCCACAACGTACTCAATGGCTGAAGGCATGATGACAAATTTTTGAATACTTTATAATAACAGAACATATGGAAAGTAAGATATTTTTTTTTTTTTATGAATAATTATTGTTTCATAATAACATATATATACCGGAAAATAGTAGAATCAATGCACAGCCTCAAAACAGTGTAGGGGAGTTTCTCTACTTGCTAATAGTTTTTACATTAAGAAATGTGTTATTAGTTAATGATCATAAGATGTAATATGTTCTGAATTTAGAGTAAGTTGTATTATTGCAACTAATGTAAATATGGATCCTGCAAAAACATAGCTGTGTCAGATTCTCAGAAGATGTATCTAAATGGACTTAGAGGTGGAGAGGGACACAAGTAGGCAGTCCCAATAGAATTTGTGGAGCCAGTAAGTCTCTGTCTTAACCTCTTTAATGACATCAAGAGCCAATGACAGCATGCCTGAGACCTTGCACTGGAGCTTTAAAACTAGACCTACTTCATAAGAGTAACAATGTATTTGTGATTTATCTTCGTTTAACAAGATAAGTCTGTTTGTTAAGTTTATTTGTTGCCATTTAGCAACAAGACATCACCAACCTGTGTTGAAGATTGGGAGTGTGCTTTGAACATTTGTCACTGTTTTGTAAGTGACTGTTTATAAGGTAGGAGCACTGCCTAAGAAATGTGTGGCTTGCGTGACTGAATGCATGTACTAATCTGGCTTGCCTGTGTGGCACGAAACCATTTGACCTGTAAATATATTAATTTGTCTGTTATTTGTGAAATATGCAGTATTTACTGAGTATCTCACTGTTTTCAAAATGTCTTTAGAATTAGCCCATGCAGAATGCACAAATTAAATTAGAACCTACACATATTTATTAAAATTATCATCAATACAAAGCTGAATGAAAATGTAAAGTTGTTATTTCTGGATGTTGAAGTCTATTTATATGATTGGACTGTGGTGGCTTGCTAGTTCACATACTGGTCTGTGAAACAGAAAGTCCAGGACTCATTAAAAGATGTTTATATGAAATATATATTTAAAATGTTTTACTAAAATGCAGGAATGAATGTTTATTAACAAATTATATTAAGTGTACCAGTTGTCTGCAATTATACTGAACAAAAATAAAAATGCAACACTAGTTTTTTTCTTCCATTTTTCATGAGCTGAACTCACAGATCTAAAACTTTGTATGTACATAAAATGCTTTTTTCTCTCAGATATTGTTCACAAATTTGTCTAAATCTGTGTTCAAGAGCACTTCTCCTTTGCGGAGATTTCATTCATTCACCTCACTTGGTGTGGCATGTCAAGATGCTAGTTAGACAGCATGATTATTGCACAGGTGTATCTTAGGCCATTGTCACAGATGTTGCAATTTTGAGTGAGTGCACAATTGGCATGCTGACTGAAGTTGCAAATGCTCACGTTCAGTGAAGTATGGCACGTTGGAGAGGTGTTCTCTTCATAAATTAATTCCGTTTTTACTGTACAGGGCAGATGGTAGACGCGTATGCCATCATGTGGGTAAGCGGTTTGCTATAGTCAACATTCTTAATCAAGCAGCCAATGGTGACTGTGAGGTTATGGTATGGACAGGATCTGTACACAACTCCTGAAAGCTGAAAACATCCCAGTTCTTGCATTGCCAGCATGTTCACTCATTCAGTTGGTGAATGTCACTCATTGAGCATGTTTGGGATGTTCTGAATCGGCGTGCGTGTGTGTACCAGTTCCTGACAATATCCAGCACCTTTGCGCAGCCATTGAAGAGAACTGGACCAACATTCCATAGGTCCCAATCAGCAATCTGATCCGCTCTATGCAAAGGAGATATGTTGCACTTTGTGAGCAGGGCCCCCAATACAGTAAAAGTAAACTGCCAATTTTCGAGTGGTATTTTATTGTGACCAGCCTAAGGTACACCTGTGCAATAATCATGCTGTCTGATTAGTACCTTGACATGCCTTTCATGTACATTCTTCAGCTCATGAAAAAAGTGAATTTTTCATACCGGTTCAAATTTATTTTTATTTGGGGTTGTAACTGTAGTTAGTTTAACTATGACAACATGCAGCCATGAATTTAATAAAGCACCACTCTCTGCTCATAGACATCCCTAAGTGCAGACATCACCATGCCACTTGCTGTTGGAGGTCCTGCACGTTACACTCCTCCAGAGGGTGGCTGGGGTTGGGTTGTGGTTGCTGGTGCCTTCATCTCCATTGGTTTTTCTTATGCCTTTCCCAAGTCCATCACTGTATTTTTCAAAGAGATAGAAGTGATCTTCAATGCTTCCAGTAGCCAAGTCTCATGGATCTCATCTATCATGCTAGCTGTCATGTATGCAGGAGGTAAGACAAAATAGTGCAAACAAATGTAACACATAAAACATAGTTAATAATCTAATTAAATTTTCTGTGAACAGGACAAATAATGTTTGTGTTAACTGTGTAATTCTTTGAACCGACATATTGTTCTATTAAAACGACAATGCTCTATTAACCTCTCTGTCCCACTCCAAATTCTTAGCATATCTTTAGAAATTTACCATGAAAATATTACCTTATGACACTTAAGTGGTGCAAGAACCAAGCTTTTTCACTATATTTGATATTACACGCCCATATCTTTATAATGCCATTATTATGGTATGGAGTCTGAAACTTATTTTCTGGACTTCTAAATACAGTATAATCCTGCTAATGTATACAATTTGGTGCATACAATGAGTTTAACTGTTTTGTTTATAACATAATTCTAGCATTTCAGTTTCAGCAAGCAAATTCTCATCTGCATAACAAAATACGCATTCAAAGTATTAGCTGCCCTCCCTTAAATTCAACAGATCAGTCCAAAGTCTCACATATTTTGTTCTAAGGCAGTTTGATATTTAAATCCCTTTCCCATGTTTTTACCGGTTTATTTAATCCGCTTGTTCCCAAATGGTACAAGGCTGTTCCCTTGTCTTTCAGTTTTGAATTTACACCCCTTTTAGCCTTAAATTTACACTTCTTTCAGTCCAAGTTTTAATTAAGAGATCAGTGTGCTCATGGGAGAGATAGTGGAGATTTGAGCACATTATTATCTAAAATAAACTAAGTAAAATGTTTGTCAAGGAATTTAAGGAGAATACAGGATGAGCTTTAGACACTGGTGATCTTTGAGACAGGGCTCTGAATGGATAACTCTATCTGCCTCTAGAGTCTGTCGTCTCAGTCAGCCTTTCATTTCATTAACAAGAGGTGTCAGGTGTTTTCCTTAGAGAAAAAGAGATGAGATGCTGCTTTCTGGAATCACACTGAGCTGAGATTAATAATGCCAATAGATTATTTAAGGTTAAGAAATAAGCACTGCACTGCTGAACAATGTCACAGCAGCTATGTATGCTACCAGACTCCAAATTGCATTCATGTACAGTAAACATAGAAATTACTACAAGTGAGCATCTTTTAACATTACTTTCTTTGAAACAGGACGTTGACAGAAATTGAAATTTGAAAACATTTAGTACAGTATGATATCATACAGTACAATCACAGGCCTAAGTGAAGTTGATTATATCTGTAGTTGTAACAGATCAGTATGGCACAATAGTATACATTTGAATAGAATACTCACTGAGGTATTGTGTCTGGACTTGGTCTAAACAACTGACTTATTGACGGTGTTGTTTTACATAAGAATAAGGTCAGTTAACTTTAGTCAAGGGCAGTGTTGTGAAAAGCCTGAATTATTCCGAATGGCATTTGGCTAGAGGTGCTTGGAATACTCCATGAATGGATCACATGGGGTGAAAGATATGAACCCCTGCCCCTAAAATGTATATGCATGGACATGAGCAAAATAACAATGAATAATAAGAAATTAAAGTTTCAAGGTTTTATTCTTATTCTATCCATATATAAGTACACAACAGAATGTAATTTAATTCCTCCATAACCACAGTTAATCTAAAATAACATAGAATAACACAAAATGCAAATGCATAAGACATATATTTTTATAACGTTAATGGAATGGAAAGGGAGTGGAATGTCATATAGCACAGACTATCATATAGATATAATTTCACAAAATGTAAAATAATAGTAATAATAATAGTTATAAAATAATATAAACTCATAAAGCACAAAATAAATATAAGCACATAACTATACATAATATTGCAGAACATATATGTAGCAGCATTATATACAAGTGATAGCAGAATAAGTTTATAACAATTAAATAACAATTTTGTTTATTTAGCATTGCTATCAACATCAGCCATTTCAGCAACACACATACACAAGGTTACATCAGGACTAGCTATATATACACACCCTAGTCAATAGCAATTGTAATCAATTAACCTTACACACATGTCTTTGGATTGTGGGAAAAAACTGGGAGAAAACTGGAATATCCAGAGTAAACCCATGCAGACACAGGGAGTACATGCAGACACCACACAGGACAGACCCAGGCTGCTTCACCCTAAAATTTAATCCAGGACATTCTTGCTGTGAGACAACAGTGCTATCCCCAAGCCACTGCACCATCCCCACAAATTTACAAAAGTTTCAAATTTTTGGATATTTTGTTATGGGATATTTCATTTTAAAGTAACCCCTAAGTTGTGTAATCAGTGTATAAATATGGGGTAAATCAAAGGTCACAGAACACCCTTTTATTTCCGAAACAAAAGGGACATTTAAATATCTGAATGGGTGGGGTCTGGAACATGGCTGCCAGCATGAAAGACGGATATTGGATCAAGGGCAAGTTTTTCCCATGGTCACAGTTAACTGAAAATGGAATTGATGATTCTGATGTCCAGCGAACATCTCAGCTGCACTTCAACAACCGACACCTTTTTAAATGTTTAACTATTAGTAAAATTAAAGACGAGAAAGGGAGCATCTGTTTGGTGTTTTGAGGAGTCCATGAGTCAATTGCTTGATCACGAACCTGGGTTGTACCTATGTTGAGTCTGCATGCCCTTCCCGTGCTTGCGTGGGTTTTCTCTGGGTACTCCGGTTTCCTCCCACATTCCAAAGACATGCTAGGTTAACTGCTGTTTTCAAAATGTGTGAATGTGTGTATTAATGTGTGTATGAGTGTGTGAGTGTATATGCCCTATGATGAATTGGTGCCCTGTCTAGGGTTGTTCATGCTACCAACTAGGCAGAGGCTCTCCTGAGGCCCTAGGTAGGATAAATGGATTAGACAATTAATTAATAAATTAATTAACCTCAATCTACAAAACAGATGGTTTTAACAAACACTTTTGGGGGGTTTAGAAGAAATATTTCTTCCAAAAGAAATAAAAACATTCAGCAAAGCAAGCACATAATTACAAAAATTGGTCACATGACAATTGCAGGTCCAACTCTATCCTGAGGAGAAAAGGGACTCAGGAAATCCCCACCCTTGGTGATACTGGATGTAATGGGGTAGATAAAGAGAGAGGAAACTGTGCAGAATGCAACCTGAGCTTTAGTGAACAACAATAAACATAATCATAACCATAGTCAGCGGCGATAACCCTTAGCTTAGGGCGTCAGCAACCCTGAACCTGAACTCATCCCCAGAAAAAAGTACTCTAGTGACTGAGCCTTTCTGGATAGATTACTGATCAGATCTTTGGCAAAGAGAGGCATGTTAGTTACACAGCTGCACTCAGGGTACTGCCACCTTGAACTGGGCTCAGGGCTACTGAGCCACTGATGCCATAAGGTTAGGTTTTACATAAAATGATTAGAGGTTGGTAATAAAGCATATAAGGATTATAAATACATTACAATACAATACAACTAGTAATAAATCAGTAAGTTCATCTGTGCAGGGCTTTAAATGTCAGGTCTTTGTAGTCAGTGCAGTCATTTTGTGTCTTATAATGTGCTGCACCATTCATAACTAGCCACAGCTTATTCAGCAAAACTATGTTTGTCAGCCAGTGACAGCAATAATCCATTCTAGACATTACAGAATTTTACTCTAGTTTCTCTGCAAATGTCTTGTTCTGATATCTGATTGGCATGCAGTTAGAAACGTTGTAATGTTGTAGTAAGTCTCAAATAGAATACCCCATCATAAATTAATAAATTAAGGTTATAAAATTATATAGTCTGCATCATTTGGTTTAATTTGGATAGTAATAATGATTACTTATGTTATTTGATTATCATTACGTTTTTTATTAGTTTAAGAAACATGTGTATTGCTTCAGTTTTGCATACACTAACAGTGAAACATGTTAATATTGCCATAATGTCATAAAGTGTGTACATTACTTAATGCAAATGTGGATAGGTGTTGAAATTGTCAAGATTAGCATCAAATTAGTAATATGCACTTATGCCTTGTTCAGCATTCCACTTATTGGCGTTTCTGTATGAATAAATGGCGCAGTTATAGCTCCTGAAAGAGCAGGTCATATCCAATCTCAGTGCTGTAGAATGTAAACATCTCAAAGCAATAGTGCCCTCTAATGTGCAAACTATGTCAATTAAGGAAGTTACACTGCAATTTAGCAACGTTACAATAATAAAAACATATGATATAATGTTAAATCAATATGTGAACCAGTAATCATTAAAAATAATGTTGCCATATATATACAGTTTTACATATATTAAATGAGTGAATTCACTTCGCTATGTTTCTTTCAATCAACAGGTCCAATTAGCAGTATCCTGGTGAATAGGTATGGAAGTCGTCCGATCATGATAATTGGGGGTTGCCTCTCAGGAGCTGGACTCATTGCTGCATCTTTCTGCAACACAGTGGAAGGCTTATATTTCTTTGTAGGGGTTGTAGGAGGTTAGCTTAAACACACAAAAGACACACTGATGTTACCTATAATATACAAATGCACAATACAAATGCAATATAATGTTTGTGTTGTTTTGTTGTTTTTTTATTACAGGTCTAGGGCTTGCATTCAATCTCAATCCAGCTCTTACAATGATTGGTAAATACTTCTACAAAAGAAGGCCTATCGCTAATGGAATTGCCATGGCTGGTAGCCCAGTGTTTTTGTCCACATTAGCCCCTTTGAACAGCTGGTTGTTTGACCAGTTTGGTTGGAGGGGCAGTTTTCTAATCCTAGGTGGGCTTCTGTTTAACTGCTGTGTAGCAGGGTCTCTCATGCGGCCCGCTGGGCCAAAGCCCAAGCCAGCTGTGAAGGAGGTTAACAGTTCTGGTGAAAAAAAAACAATAATGGAGACTATCAACAGCTTAATTGATCTTTCTCTTTTTAAACACCGTGGCTTTCTGCTCTACCTCATAGGAAACATCATCATGTTTTTTGGTATTTTTACCCCTCTGGTGTATCTTAGTAATTATGCAAAAAGTAAAGCTATTCCAAAGGAGAAAGCAGCTTTTTTGCTTTCAGTGCTGGCCTTTGTGGACATGGTGGTCCGACCTACCATGGGAACAGTGGCCAACACCAAATGGGTGCGTCCCAGAATACAGTATTTCTTTGCAACATCTGTTCTGTTTAATGGTGTGTGCCACCTGCTTGCACCTCTTTCAACAGACTATTTAGGGTTTGTCATATATTCAATCTTCTTGGGTTTTGGATTTGGGTGGCTATGCTGTGTGCTGTTTGAGACTCTAATGGACCTGGTGGGAGCTCAGCGCTTTTCCAGTGCTGTGGGTCTGGTTACTATTGTGGAGTGTGGACCAGTGTTACTAGGCCCACCTTTGCTAGGTGAGTTTAAAAGGAATTTCTGATGTTTGCTTAAATATATATACAATATATTACCCTTCTCATTAACTGGCAGTTGTAACATGTTATTGGTGTAAATACAAAAACAAACATACAAATAGGGACTTGCTGGATTCAAATTAAACTTTACACAGTGAAGAAAACAAGTATTTGATACATTGCCTATTTTACCAGTTTTCCCACCTACAAAGAATGGAAAGTTCTGTAATTTTTAGCATCGATACACTTAAACTGTGAGAGACACATCTTAAAAAAAGCCAGAAAATCACATTGAAAATCACATATGATTTTTAAATAATTAATTTGCATTGAATTGCATAAAATAAGTGTTTGATCACCTACCAGCAAGAATTCTGACTTTTACAGACCTGTTAGTTTTTCTTTGGAAAGCCCTTCTATTCTGCTCTCACGACCGGTATTAATTGCATCTGTTGCACTTGTTACTTCTATAAAAGACACATGTCCACACACACAATCAGTCAAACTCCAACCTCTCCATCATGCCCAAAACCAAAGAGTCGTCTAAGGACACCAGAGACAAAATTGTACACCTGCACAATGCTGGGATGAGCTACAGGACAATAGGCAAGCAACGTGATGAGAAGGTGACAACTGTTGGTGCAATTAATAGTATATGGAAGAAACATAAGATGACTGGCAATCTTTCTCGATCTAGGCTGCATGCAAGATCTTACCTCGTGGGGTAAGGATTATTCTGAGAAAGGTCAGGAATCAGCCCAGAACTACATGGGAGGACCTGGTAAATGACCTGAAAAGAGCTGGGACCACAGTCTCAATGATGACCATTAGTAACACACTATGCCATCATGGATTTAAATCCTGCAGGGCACTCTGGGTCCCCCTGCTCATGCCAGCAAACGCCCAGGCCCATTTTAAGTTCACCAATGACCATCTGGATTATCCAAAGGAGGTATAGGAGAAGGTCATTTGGTTAGATAAGACCAAAATAGAGCTTTCTGCTATGAACTCCACTTTCCATTTTCAGAGGAAGAAGGATGAGAACACCATCCCAACCATCGAGAATGGGGGTAGAAACATCAAACTTTGGGGGTGTTTTTCTACAAATGTGGCAGGACAACTGCACCATATTAAAGGGAAGGTGGATGGTGTCATATATTGCAAGCTCTTTCCTCAATAAGAGCTTTGAAGATGGGTCATGATAATGACCCAAAACACACAGTCAGGGCAACTAAGGAGTCACTCCGTAAAAAGAATTTAAAGGTCCTGAAGTGGCCTAGCCAGTCTCCAGGCATGAACCCAAAAGAAAATATTTGGAGGGAGCTGAAACTCAATGTTGCCCAGCGACAGCCATGAAACCTGAAAGATCTGGAGAAGGTATATATGGAAAAGTGGGCCATAATCCCTGCTGCAGTTTGTGCAAATTTAGTCAAGAACTACAGTTCTTACTATGCAAAACTTACAAAATTGACTGTGTATCAAATACTTATTTTCCACACTGTATGTGTGAAGTAATGATAATATATGTAAGTGATTACAAAATTAAAGTAAATTAATATGTTTATTGGGGAAACCTATACAAGTGAGAGGAGGCTCTACCCTGTTGGCCTGCTCGCCTCTAGCCAGGACAAAAGATAAGATATGGTTGAGCATGGAGGCATACAGGTTCTGTATGGTATCCTGTGGCACATTTGCCCACATATGGTACAGCTGGGTCTGTAGACCCTATACACTCATAGGCTGCTGAAGCTGGTGTCTCAGTTGGTCCCATAAATGCTTGATTGTTGATAAATCTGGTGACCAGGCAGGCCAAGAAAGTGCTGCAATACATTCTTGGGAAACACTTTTTCTGTGTGGATGAGCATTATCCTGCTGATAAATGGCATCTGTCTTTTTGCAGAGCACCTTACGACCATCTTGTGGCAAAACCCAGTGTCTAATCAGACCAAACCTGTAATCATTTGCACATCTTCCTAGGACATAAATGCATGCCAAATTTTTCAGCATTTTATGTTTCTAACTGGGTACTTTTTTGTCAAATAGTGCATTAACCTTATGCATTTTCAACTTGTATTCATGCAACTTAAATTAATAATTTAATTTGCATTCACAGGTAAATTTAACGATGCTTACAACGACTACACATATACTTACATAAGCTGTGGAATAATCCTATTGGTCTCCGGCTTGTTCCTCTTCATCTGTATGAGCATCAACTACAGGCTGTTAGACAAGGAGGGAAAAGAGCAAGTCGCAAAATCTCAGCTGAAAGGAAGGGGAGATGAATCTACCATTGACATTTCAGACAAGGAGCCTGGCAATGACGTAGTTGCTGCACTTCAAGAAAGTACTGACTCTAAAACTGCAGAAGATGCTGTGTAACATGCCTTAACTATAAATGATTCAACACTATTGCAGTATTCTCAAACTCACAATGTTGCACCAATTTTATATTTCACAGCCAGTCAGCTGTGCTGCTAGTTATACAAGTTTAGTTTATGTTTCCATTGCCATAGCTAGAATTTGTATTGAAGCTATGACATTTAACATCACGGTGTTTCAGATCTTTGGACAAAACACATCAAATTCAGCAGTTATAGATTATTTTACATTTACAGCATTTAGCAGACACCCTTATTCAGAGTGTTTTACAACTGATACAGCCTTACAATTCAAGCAATGGGTTAAGGGCCCAACTGTGGCAGCTTGGCAGAGGTGGGATTTGAACGAAAGACCATTAAGTCCAGAGTCCAGTGCCTTAACCTCTAGGCGACTACAGATTATCCTGTAAATATTTTGATGAATGTCTGATACTGAACAGTAATATTTTATCTATTATTTTGTGAGCAGTACATTAGGAAGCAACTTGATGCTGTTTCTCCCTAACTTAATACCTAATGCTTAGAAAATGAAATATATTAAAGTTTACTAAACTGTTTAGTAGGGTCTCAACTTTTCCCAACTATTTGGAATTTACAAGAATATTAATTTTATGTTTGTTTGAGACACGTTGTGTTTTACTATTATGTGTATGATATTGAATCTGCTATTTGTATAGCATAAAACCTTATGCTAACGTTAAACGTTATGTGTATTGATCCAGGCGTATGTTTTACGACATCTGATTAAGAAACTCTAAAAAAAAATCGGCCTATTTGCTTCACTTCTCAAACGGTCTGAAGAATCAATTCTTTGACGGGTCTCTCTCTTTAAGTTGTACGTGCGGATAAAGATGGTTATTAATAATCTTTATCCAATAGATACTGTGGCATCTTGCGTGAAGTGAAGCTTCACATTCACATAGATGATCTAGAGGAAATGTGTTTCAACAAGTACTGTAATAACATGTGTTAGAACCGACTCTTGTTGATCACCCTGTATGATTCACTGAAAAGAGTCGAAATGATCCACATCGATTTATTACAATAAACTGCAGCAAATATGTAGCACAGAGTCACTGTAATACACTTCACACATTCGCATGCTCAGTGAATTACGTTCTCAACTGGTCACAATTATATTTTTGCATTTGAATTAATATACTCAATTATCTTTTAATCCCCCTGTTGGACATCATAATACGAACAGTAATGTAAGCGATTACACGGCCAGCGATCTAATACCGGTGAGAGCAGAAAAAATAAAACTATCCGATTTTTGCTGTTCTCGGTAGTAAAATTATACAGAACCTACAGAAGCATTTGTTTTCCTCCATCATATTCAATTAAGGAATGCACCAAATTGGCTCCGAACCTGTCGATTACAATTACGGCTTAAACAAATAACCGAGTTCAGCGGTTAGGGAGTGAACCGAAAAGTACACAAATTGTAATAGCACTTGAATGTAGCATCCATAAAGTCAAATTAGCTCGTGAGGCATTATGCACGGCGCGTGTATCTAAAAATGTATAAAAGTCGGAGAGAAAAAACGTTGGGACCGTTTCTGAGCTCAGCGCGCTTAAATAGACACTAACGGAGAAATTAGGTTAAAAGGTAAGTTATCTGTATTTTTTAATGAAATACAGATATTCCTCGCAATTAACAACAAATAGTTATGTTCATATTCATTGCTGAAAACGCTTTATTTTGAATCAACTTATTTTATTACTTTAAAAAAAGAAAATAAACGACCTAGTAATGCTAGTTTTAACAAATTAGCTTGGTTTTTAACTAGTCAATTGTACTATTCTGTACACTTGTAAATACAGTAGTTGTCAATGTTATTGCTTTGTAGCATAGTTATTAAAAAAGTAGAAATAAGTTAATATGTACCAACTGATGACAGCCTCCAGTTGGCCAGTTTTAAAAAAGTCAGTATTTGCTGTCTTAACCATTTTTGTGCTTTTGGATATGTTCTGTGGCCCATTAACCTGCTGTCTGTATCCATTTTGTTTGAATCAAACATAGTTTTCTTACACTTGAAAGCATAATTTACTCTACAATATGCTGATAATACTATTATTTTATATATATTGCTTCTATAACATGTTCAAGACCTTTATTCCAGAAGGGAGCAAATAATTTCAATGCCTTTCTTTAAGCAGTAGATTCCTCTTTGTCTTTTGCTCATAGAGGCATATTTTGTTCATTTTGTTTGGGGGTCCAGATGTCTTCAGCCCAGCCAGAAGGTCTTTGGATGTTGTATGGCGACATATTTAAAACTTTTGTAGGGTTCTACAAAAAAAAAACATTTTTTTTTCTTTTTAACACATCCTGGAAGGTTGTGTGCATGTATAGCAAAGTTGTTAATAACATTTTGAATGGTCAAAGATAGGGGTGCGAATCTCTCAGTGTCTCTCGATTTAATTCCGATTTCTGAGGTCACGATTCGATTCAGAAACGATTTTTCAATTTAAAAGGTCTATAAATTTTGTTTAAATTATGTGATTGACAAGAGACGACAATGTAAACAAATAGAACATTTATTTAAAACAATACTTTTAGGTTCCTTCCTGTATCAAATATTTTTGCATCATTTTATATTTATACAAAAAATAGGATTGTGCATAAAATTCTGTAACTAAA
>JAVSBV010000010.1:4993214-5006575 GCA_033117975.1 Parotocinclus spilosoma | reverse complement strand
TAAAAGATATATAAGGAGAGCATTGTTTATACAATTGTTTATTATGTTAAATTCTATTATTATATTGTGTTTCGTTCCCTGAGAGATCTAAATTTCTGCTTTAGTTGATTTGAAATTCCCCTGTCTCAGCTTCATATTCAAAGTGCTGTAGTCTATGGATAGTATATTTAGCCTTTTTTGGAATATATTGGAATATTCGTGTTTGGTTTTGAGACAGTCTCAGGTCTGAGAGGCTTGCAGTAGTCCAATATTTTCAGCTCATCCTGTAGATTTTGGTATTTCTTCTTATTATTTGTATTTGGGGTTTGTATTTGTTTTGTTTTGACAATGAGAAACCATGTACATGCTGGATTGTCAATCATTTTAATGGGCTCTGTTCATTCCTGTTAAAAATTCTTTATTTTTTAGCAAATAAATATTCAAATGCCATTGGGTGTCAGCGAGAGCTTCTTGTTCTGCTCTAAGGGAGAAGTTGATATTATAGTTAATTATACTGTGTGAATTGGAGTTGTTAGTTAAAAAGTAGTCTATATGCTAATATGATTTATGTGGGTTAATATGCATTTTCTTTGCTAATAAGATACTGCAATATCCAGATGTTCATCTGTCCATAAGGTGACAAATATTGTTTAAGAATAGCTGTTAATTATGCTAATTGGTTTTGAGGCCAAGTGATCTATGTATGGATTTAATATTATTTTAATATTACCACCTAGAATAAGTGGAAGAATTTGGAAATGTAGATATCTATGGGAAAAGTGAATGAAATAATACAAGGAATTTATGTGGGAACCATAAATGTTTGCTGAGCTCAGATTATCCTTCCCTGTGGTGCCATTGATAATAATGTAATGGCCCTATGTATCAGTCTGTTTTAATAAAAAAATATTTTTTCCAGATTAAATGGAAATACCACATTTCTTAGAGTTATATGTGATAAGTCTGGTTGTTGTTGAGAGAAAAGTGTGTCTCTTGTAAGAAGATTATACCTTGGGTATAATAGTTTTGTTCATTTGACTGGAGATCTAATTCCTCTTAAATTCCATTGAGTTATTTTCTTAAAATTCTCCTGTTTTGTAGCACTGCAATACAATATTATGCCATGCCATTTAATTCATCCTTACTGTTTCACATAAGTTGACAATACACTGCAAATCCATAATGCTCTAGATTTAATAAATAACAATCTCCATAATAATAACAACATATATACAACACATGCAGTCCTCATAAACAATTATTTCAGTTCTCTGTAGTCAGCATAGGTAACAAGTTACAACCATTAGAAAAATAATGGTATGTATGTAAAATGATTTTCTGCTATAAAATTCACCATATGGCTTGGCATGTTGATCGTAATGAGGCATATCACTTAAAAACCTTTCTTCAAAAATGTTTGATTTTTGTTGTTATTTTTGGTTAACGGGAATTTAATATCACTTACACAACAACAATATTGAAGAGCCAACATTACATAACAGATTGTCATTGTTTCCAGGATTTGCGACTGAGCACACACACACAGGCTACATTGATCCTAATAAGTCTCCAAGCTACCAGGTTTTTAAATGAAGTCAGTGCTCGCACAAATGTGTGAGAGTTGGTACAGTACGAGTTCCAATGGCGCACATCAATCCCCAGACACCCTGAGCCCCCAGGTCTTGCCCCACTACATGTGGTCTCAAAAAAGTACTGCTTTTTCTTGACATCATTGATGTTGACATCAGGTAGTACAGTCACCTCATTGCCAGATATGTCCGTTGCTTTTGTTTTATTACCCACCCAGAAACTGACACTTTCACACACTGAATATACGCCACGATGCTGGGGTTGTGCTGCTCTCCTTCTTTCCCTGCTTTTTAATGCATGGTTTCCTGCAGGCTCTGAATCAGGGGGATGTTCACTGAAAAGTACACGTGGCGACCGGTATCGCCTCTTGTTGAAAAGTTTGGGGTCAACAGTGGGTGTGGGGTGGGTTGTCTGTTCATGACTGTTGTCCTGTGGGCAGATGTCACTTGCTCGCAGGGCCAAACTGTGGCTGCAGAACAGGAGCAGCAGGACTAGCATGGACCACCGCATGGGCACACCAGGACCTGAGTGGAAAAACTTTTCATTTAAATTGTACTTCCAGTACAATAGTGAATATAGTAATATAATTAACATTTAGTGTAAATACATTTAAACAAAGGGTTTCAGTAATGTATTCTTAAGTATTTCTTCACACAGGAGCATTTCACCTTTTATCTGAACATGATGAAAGAACATAAGGATTGAAATTCTCTTCCAGCTATTTAGGTGACATGTAGCATTATTATAGACTTGAACTATCAAACAGCATTTATTTATGCTTTTTGTCATACACCTGCTTAGGTATAATTTTCTACAACTTATAATGGAAACATTGAGCAAATTACAGAAAAAGGGCAGTACATGTTGGGGCTATAAAGGTTTTTAAAGTTTATGTAAAAATTGAGTAAATTAATCTCTTTCAGTTTAAAATAATAAGCCATGTTAAAACTAGTTAGACCAAATCACAAAATGCTTACCTATATACTAAATGTCCTCTATATTACATGTTCTCTCTGAAAGGTATACCAATTCTACATGCAGTCTGTGAACTTCATATATTTGCATAGTGACTTGCAGGCTGCAGACAATTGTATGGATATACTATTTACTAAGAGAGAGCACAACAGCTCCATGGGTTGGTGTGGATGACAAGCCAACCCATGAGGAGACAGCACTAATGTTTGCACCACACGCTGTCATTGCAAATGTAAAATAAACAAGACTAGGTGACCTTCTTCCACTGCTCCATGCAAGCCTACCCATTGTAACCACTTTCATTAGTGGACAGGGGTTAGTACAGTTAGCATTCTGGCTGGTGTGTAGCTTCACAGCAACATACTCAGCAGGGTGGGATGCAGTTTGTGTTGTGATTGTTTTCTTACTGTAAGCAGCAGGGACATATTCTGGAACTTATGTTATACCATAGTGCATTGGTGCCCTATCTAGGGTTATTTCTTGTACCCTGTGCTGCTGGCTAGGCACTGCCTCTCCCACGACCCTGACCAAGGATTAAGAGATTAAGAAACTAAAGGATGAATGAATGTTTCACTACTGGTTTCAAACTAATGGGATACCTTTCAGTGCTCTAACATAGCGATGAGCCTTCAGTGCTTAAGTGGTTGCTGGGTTTGTCCCTCCTAGCACCACTGGGTACTCATAACTGAATTTCCCCCACAATCCTGTTGGGTGATTTTGCCCTTGCCAAAGTTGCTCTAGTCTGTGGCTCTCCATCTCTCCAAAAAAGTGTGTGGCAACTATTGTAAATGGTGGTGTATGAACAAGAGGTTAATTCATGGATATTGTGAAATGTGGTCACTGAATGCATTTTGTGTAAAAGTAATGAAACATTATTTGACCTCTGTTTGCTGACTGTTTGAAGAGTTTGGCAGTGTGACTTCAAAATTGACCAAAGCAATTTAGCCAAAAAAAATTAATGTATTTATCTGCTGAAGAATACAGGATAATTAACTCTGAATGTATTTAATGTAATGCTTTGTGAAAGGAAAAAAAATATTAATTAACATGCACTATTGCATTTCTTGTGAATTTAAAAATAAATGTGGAGTGTGTTTACCTTTGAGATGTGTCCAGGTGAACTCTTTCCAGTCTGACCTCAAGGGGAGTGTTGTGGGTTCATCTTGATCTGATTACCCATTGTCAAGACATCATATCCTCCTGGATATCCGCTTCTGAAAGAAGTAAACATATTTTAAATGTCTGTACAATTAAAAAGACCAATTTATGAGTGTGCATTTTATCTAAATAAAATTTTAAAAAATAGTATATATACAAATATACTATATTACACTTTTTACCAAAATTACATTCCCTTCAAAACAAGTTCATATTGATATGACAAATTACTAAATTAATCATGTTAAATTGCTCTAAAAATGGCCTGCATCACTCGATCTTCTTCTGAGGAACACAATTTATGTCAACTTCTTATCGTAATATTATATAATAATGTAACTACACACACACACACACACACACACACACACACTAGTATACCTACACAGACACAGTGACTATCCCTGTGGGCTTCTGAACCTTATTTTTTTACAGAATATAACCAGTGGTATTTTTCCATCATTAGTTTGAAGTAGCTCATTTGTGTGTGTTTGCAGCTGTTAATGTGGCTTTTCTAAGGTGGTCTAGAAAAGCTTTAGCTAACCTACGTACCACTCATTAGTTTCAATGAGGTCTGGTTAACGCATTCCATCTACCATATAATTCTCTAAGCCCACAGACGGTTTTCATATGGTTACAGTTCACAACTGGCACATCTTTCAAAGGGCAATAAGACTCCTTTCAGTAGCATGCGTGCGCACGCACACACACACACACACACACACAATTATCAGCAAACATACATCTGTGAAAGCCACTGGCTAGATGAGAACTCTCCATAAGCATTCTCCTGTGAAAAATCCATAGACACTTATGTTTTTTTGTTGGCCCACAGCCAAAAACCTACAGCACCAATAGCTAGCCCACACTCAACAAACAAATTTTAATATTGCATATACACAAGTTTTTACTCAACTACTACACACACTGTTTGCGGCAATTAATTAAAAGATTTTTAACCATAGTTAAAGTAAAATACTATGGTAAGTTGCATGCCACTACCTCAAGTTGCAGAACTTTCAGGCCAAATAATATTAATATATATTATTAATTTATTTGCTTGATGTTTCCTGTTCTCTCATTTGATAGCCACAGTATATGTGAATATTGTGAGTAATTAACATTATTATTTTTTTTTTTTTAAACTAAAACAGCCATAAATTCACATGAGCTCATGGAACAAGCATTCCAATGGAGGGAGTTTAATAAGACACATTTTTGCTTGGCATCAAAGCGTTATTAATGTTTCAGCCTGTTGGTAAATTCAATCAGTAGAGCAGTTCATGAAGCAAAAAACATTCAAACGCTTAACACACACCACTACAGTCTTGAAACAGTGGTGGCTCAGTACCTAACAGTGCCTGGACTAACAAGAAGGTTGTCAGTGGATTTCTTGGTTCCACCTTCTTGCCAGAGTTTGGCCCAAGTCACTCAAGATAATTTCCTAATGATTTGTGTCTGCAGTAGAACTTTTGTATGGAGTATTTCGATAATAACAATATGACAAGTGGACACTAGACTATGTGCTACTCCAGTTTAACAGTTGTCCAGTTTAACTCCAGTGTGGGGGGTTGCATACTTAAGGATGTGTGAATTTAAACTCCCACGCACCTGGTGCATCTCTGGATCGGATCTGAACAAGCAATAAACTACCATCACTCCTACTGTGGAAAGCCTCGTCTGTCTGGAATTAGTAGGACATATTCTTCTGCCAGACAGACAGGTTACAGGTGTGTCTGTTTGTGTGCCTGTGTGTGTGGTCTACATTGCTCAGGTCTAGTAACAGTCAACAATGGTTGGATGCTGACTCAAAGATAGCGAAGATGTTGTTACAAATAATATTTGTAAATGTGTAGTTAAACACAGTAAGTGTAATTATTTAATTGCATTTAAAGGAAAAGTTTAAAAGTGTACATTTTCAGTCACATCATTATGTGATGAGAAAGTGTTACTGTTCAAAAATTGGAATTCAATTTGTCAACTGTTCTGATTCACATAATGCCATTAAATGCATTAAAAAAAACGTATTCCTACTGAAACAGGAAACAAGCTTTTTAAACACACTAATGTGATTTCCGAGAAAAAATAAAGCAAAGCCTTCGTACTTTTGTCTTAATAATTACAGCGTACCTCAAAGAAAATGTGCACTTTCCCAAATTTTGTCATACCTCAAAACTGCTTTTTTTGTAGCCCCAAATCATTACCAAACAGCCAAATGTTTTAGATAATTACTAAGTTTCCACAGAGACAAGTGACTGTTGCAAAGATTCTGGTTTAGCTAACACTGTAAAGCCGTGCTCTGTGTGAAAGAGTGCATCCTGATCACCAGATGCAGCCTTCAATTAAATAAACACAATAATAACATTTAAAGGTATCTAGAAACATTTAGAAATGAATAATTGTTTACAGACAGATAAGCCTGTAATGATCATGTCTAAATTCAGAAAGTATCATTTCAAGACAAATACATTCCAAACAGATTGATGCTTTGGGCAAGTGCTTTAAAGGAAATTTTGCTTTGTCTGCCAGCTAGCTTCAGCTTGCTAGGAATCTGGGAATGAAGGCAAAATATTTTTTGCCCTTTGGCCATTGTTTTGAGTAGAACACGGCAAAGTGCAAATTGCATTTAACCGAAAGGGATGGCCAACTTTCACATATCCATGGCAGCATTTTTGCTTCTTTACTTCATAGAATTTATAATCAACAATAATATCTCAGTTCATTCAGATTTTGATACTTAATCCAAATCCATAGTTCTGAGTAATGTGATACACATTGCACTTTATCAGCTATTTGGTCTGCAAATGAGCTTCTTCTTTGACTAATTTAGACCAGCCAGAGATCAATCACAGCAAGCCATATGTATATACAAAATGTCAGTGCAAACTAGGCTTGATGAATAATATGAACATAATACTTATAATAAAGTTACTGTACAGAAATGTTACGCAATATGCAAAGTTACAAGCAGCTACAGCCAGTCCAACCAGCTAACATAACTTTAAATACTTAATCTTTTACCACACATGGCAATATTATAACTACAAGCCAACAACCTTCACAGGTTACATATAAACTACAATTCTAAAGCAAACCCCAAACATAATTTTTCCTGAATGCCACCTGAAATCTTTTTTTTTCCTATCAAATTAAGGTATGACATCTTTGAAGTCGCTTGTATAGTTAAAATATTATTGTCAAAAACTACCATCCTTAACAAATTATATCTTGTACATAGTTTTTATAAGCTTTATTTTACTAACTGAAAGTTCACTAGAAAGTTGAAGATGCGCAATAACATAGTCAAATTAAAAGCTTTGAAGTTCCATGTAATAAAGAACATTTATTAGCTACAAAGTGCAGAGGTTTGTTTCAAAAGTGGCACTAAGGACAGATCTGATTTGCTGAATCTGACTTTTTAAGCAGATTTGTCACATCACTTTGTAATTTGTTGACAGCTTTATGCATGAAATGCTGGTGTCTTCTGTTGGCATTTTCACTTTAACCACACTGCAAAAATCAATTACTGTATCAAGATGAATAATCAGATGCACATTTTTAAGAACTTTGCCATTCCCTCTTTTGCAATAACCAATATTTCTTCCAGTTGTCCTTATTTTTCTGATTTACTCACAACTAACCTAATAAGCTTACTTACAATAACAACAATAATGGCCAAAGACTCTGATTTCTCTGTATTATTTACAAAGCAAAAGTTTCAGGGAGTGAATAAACAGCAGAACTAACCACTTTACGAAACAGAAAATTCGAAAGAAATTAAGTTGACGTTACAATAAACAATCTCGTGAACAATTATGTTGTGTACCTCTATTCTCTCTTGTGCTTCCCACTGTCTCCAGGGATGGAAGCATGTTCTATGCTGGGAGAGCCATTCTGACATCTGATGGAAATTCACAAAACTACGAATTTGTGCCATTTAAAATCATTTTGGGCCTGTAACAATTAGATTTTGTTCATTCATAATCACATGCGGTCATATACAGTGTCTGTAGGCTAATACATAAATCTGCAAGTCAATTAGACATTATATGATACAATATATATAATAGCTCATGCACCAAAAGTTGGCATATACAGTCTTGTCCATACCAATGTTTGATTCTTGTTTTACACCGTCAGACAATTTGATATATTAAATGCCAAATAAATCTGAGAGTAATATAAAATCAACAAAGACAAATCTAAATTTTAGTACCATTGTAGACAGGCAAGCCACTTTCTTATATAGAGTGTCCCATTGAATTTCTTTCTGTCGCTGGCTGCATATTTTATACTCACTTCTTGAGGCAATTTATATGTTGCATTTCGACATTCATTGAAACAAACTGTTTATTCAATTATGGTTTTTTGAGATATTTAAGATATTGGAAGGGATCCATTATAGATTTAAATTGTCACATATTAACCACAAACTGTGTCACTTTTGTAGCTCAGCAATTCTATGCGATCTGATGACTAAAGCATTAGGTCACTACATCACTAAAAATCCACAAAGTTCAAAATGCCTATTCTAAACACAGTAAGAGGCTTAGACAGATTCCACTGGCAGAACAAAGATTCATTTGAAATGCTTCTGTTCATTTAGGCAGTCGCATGGTGGAATAACATTGCTGTGAATGCCTGTATTACCAGAAAAATACACAAGGGAAATGTAAATATACAGAACATATACTCTATATAGTTCAACTTTTTAATTATCTGTAAGTTTTTAATTATCTGTAAGTCTGTAGTGTTCAGGCATCTTTCATCTTCAGAGAAAAAGCATAATATACACTACAGACTATACAGACTTATCAGGCATTTGAGCAGTTCTTTAATTGTGGGGTGGAATATAGTGCATACTTAAATTTTACAACAAGAAAAGCTTTAGCTGTAACATTATAACCACCTGCCAAATGTATGTAGGTATCTCTCATACTTTAGTGGCTCAAACTCGTTGAGGTATTCACTTCAGGTATAGACTTCAAAAGACATCTGTAGGTGCCCTGTGGTATCCCTCATCATGGCATAAGTAGCAGATCATTTAATTTCTGTTTTTTGGGGTGCAACTTGTTTGTCCAGCAAATCTTACAGATCCTTGATCTGGGATATTTGGAGGTCAAGTATACACCTTATTGTCTCTGCCATGTAGCACTAGGTAGTACCGCTTCCATAAATAGGGGTATACAGTGTCACCTCGATTCTCAACCAGCTTGAAAATCAGTTCTCAACACTAAAAAAATGTGTCTCTTGGCCTTTAATTGGTACTCTGCGCACTTGCTTAAACTTGCATGAGTTGAGCTGTGCTACTCATTCCATATGAAACTCACGATTCAGTGCACATTGATTCAGTGTCACAATTGCTGTTTCTCAGTACAGATATCTGCTAGTTTTATCATGTTTCTATTTCTACATCTACAGGACAATATTCTTAGTGCAAATAAGTCTCTATGGGTAAAGACTGATAAATACAACTACATTCTCTGCATCACTTTCATGCTTTGCAGTTAGCATAGCAGTTAGCACCCTGAGTAAGTGTTTTACTCTTACTTTTCACTTTCAATCCATTACTCTCTAAATTGCATGAGATTTTTAACAATTTATAATTAAATGAGCTTTGTGTTAATGATTTAGTAAAACTGTAGGTAAAATGTATAGGTGTTTTGAACCATAAGTTCGGCGATCTATGGTGCAGTATAGGCTACGTATATTAAACTCATCGGTTCATGATACTTTTCACTTGTTATAGATATGTCGGCACATATCCCCATCGTAAATCAGTGGGCACCTCTACAATACAACTTCATTATTGAATATAATCCAATATACAATATACAGTACATTATTCATTATGGGAAAAATTTTTGGTTCTTGACAAACCCTCTGGAACAAATGAATGACGAGAACCAAGGTACCACTGTACTTGGTAGGAGGTCCGTATTTAAGAAACAGCCACATGAATGTAAGGACTCGAAGGTTTTCCAAGCAGAATGCAGAATGGCTGTTGGCTGTACATTAGATTGCAAAAGAGTTTGTATCTCTGTACAAATTAATTATATAATTTGCTAATTTTAGAAATTGAATACAACCTGCACAGGGATGACAAACATGACCAATTTCTTTACATTTCAGCACACAATTATTACTTACTTGCTAAACGTAATGTAATGTATGTATATATTACATTACTAAAATGCAATTTAAGTTCTTAAGCACTAGTGGATCACATGAAAAGCTGTTCAAACATTTAGATATGCCAAGTTGTATGTTAGATTTCTTACAGTATATTAAATTCAGCAAATAAACAAAAACTGGCATATGGCATATCTATGTTCCCTAAGGAGATTGTGCTCATTTCTATTTGTTAAGATAAAAAGCAAATAAATAATCAAAAACATTTACATCAAGCAGTCTGTATCTCTCTCAAGCAGTCTCTGTGTGTTTAGTAGATCTGTCTTTGATACAGTGAATCTTACATTGTTTACTTTAATCCTAGGGATGTGTGCCCCTTTTTAAGCAAACAAAACCTGAACTGATTAGGTCTGACATTGCATGGACCCAGAACAGTGAAATCTCTTATTTTTCTTGTGACAATATAACATGACTGGCAGCAGCAAAACGATTAAGGGTTAGGCAAAACACGTTGCCTATTACTGACCAAATTTTAGACTCCTCATTATTACATAATAGACTCACATATTGCCATAAATATGTATTAAAGTAATTTGATCCACAGTACAGAAATGTAGTCTCAGTTTTGTTCAGGTTTAACCTAGGTCTCGGGTACCAAAAGAGCAAAGTATTGTCCGGCTTAGCTGTCTACAGTCAAGTCATCATACAGCACCATTACCAGTCATTTATCCTAGGGCAGTGTGATAGAAGTTGTGAAGATAGTCTCTGCCTCATTGTTTTCCTCATAGTGTATTTCATACCAGATGTTAGAATTTACATTATCCTTCACAACATCTGTATACAATTGTCTTGGGTTCCTCTGCCTATTCAGATGAACCACAGTTTAGATTACATGCATAAATCCTTCCTTCGTATAACAGACAATTCTACAGTTAATATAGACACCAAAGCATGTACGTACAATTGTTTCCTATGTTCCTTGACCATGATGTATCACAAATAAAATATGTACAAATGTGAAAATACAAAATATAATGTATGATTTATATATTTAATGTTTAAAACAAAATGTTGCTATTTTATATAAAAATATAACATATTTGAGCAACAATATCTTATAACTGCCAAAATAGGAATCCTCATAAAACGTATTGGTCTTGGCAGACATGCCTTGACAAAAACGCTAAGAAATTACTCCTATTAGGTAGTAAAAAGTGAAAACCGTTCAGCATTGCAGAACACAGAAAAAAGAGAAATGTTGGCTGTGACCCAAGTCTTAGATAAAAGCCTCTAACATATTCCAACAGTTAAATAATTCCAACAGTTTACACAAGAGTGGAGAAAGGATGTGTGAGTGAGTTCCTCATGGGGAAACACCTGCATCACTTGAACCTATTTCAGAGGAGTAATGGTAAATATTTCAGACAGTTTATATCAAAATTCTGATTTGCAGCTGCAACATGACAGGGTTCATACATTTGGGGCTCTGTTTATTAGAGCGATTTAGAATCCAAGCCACATGTTGGCATATTTTCCTGGTATTTTCAAAAGGAACATGAGACAGAATTTACCCTACTCCGCTACACACTAGTGCATCAATATCTTGCATAGGTACATGCGAGTTCAATTTGGCTTAAATATTCCAAATTGTTAACCAGGAAACACTTCATTTTACCAGCAAGCACCCTTTAAAACTATTCAACACTGTCAAAACTTTCTATTTGGTCTAGGTGCTGGTAATCAACCATTAGTCCTTGGGCAGAAGGTTTATTTCCATAGAGTGCTTCTGCTCCACACTCCTTTACTCCATTTTCTTTTGTTATCCTTAGAATAATCCCCTGATCTGTAGGGGGAAGCCCTAGGGTCAGCACAGAAAACCCAATCAAGGGAGTTTCAATACCTACCCCAGAGACTGAGTTGTAGAGATTAAATGACTCCTGTTCATGGGTTGCTGAATAATATTGTGGGTGGTATTGAAGCAAGTCAAATCATGTGAGGAGAACCCAAGTGCACAAACTGGTTGGTAAATGTAATTAAACACAAAATAATCAAATAAGTTTGATTAAAAGTTGAATAATGTGTATTTCAAAACAGCCAGAACCAGGGCATCCTAATACATCTTATCAAAAGTTGTATTGTTTTAAGGCAATGTGTTAAGCCAGTTGCAGTGAGTTTTGCAAAGTGAGCATATTCAACAGCAGGCCAAACAATGCTAAAACCAAACATAATATGCACTGCTAAAACATTAGTTGTATAAATAGTATACAACTGTTCAATTATTTAAAAATGTACAAATGGTTATAGTGAGCATGCCCAACAAGTACAGTCGGCTCCACTCCAAACCCACTCAATGAGTTTGTAATATCCTGTACTTATAAAAGGGTCTTGTGTGACTGAGGCATAACTGTTCATGGTGCTTTCTCTATCTTCACTGTGTGTGTGTGCGCGTGTGTTGTGTGCTGTAGCCCAAATCACAACTGTAAACCAGTCAGCCAGAAAGACGATTTTAATGCCCTCATTTGTGCTAGTGCAAATATTGGACAGCTTAATTCTGTTGAATGCTCTACACATTTTAACATAGATTTTAACATTTCCACAATCATTACCAAAACATGACACACTGGTATTTGCTTCATTATATGGTGTGTGTGTTACCACAAACTTACACAGAAAACTGGAAGATTATGAAGAAACATTCTCATATATATAAAATTAAAAGAATGAATTACATGTACTAAAATGTACTGCAAATAATATTAAATCTAGAAAAAGCTACAATCATTACAATCCTTTAAAATTACCTTACAAATGATCTGCCCCTAACTGTGGTGTTGTGTTGTGTGGTGTTTTAAAAAAAAAGCTGTATCAAACCTCAAATTTTTGAGTCTTTGTTGGAAATAATCAATAACTTGTTGATACTCCAGTGTCCCGAAGTCCCCAAATTCCAGTTTAATGCCAATTGATCCCAAAATCCAGACCAGTAAAACTAAATCCTCTGTCATCCAGTGCAACACAGCTCCTGTAGTAGTTGGAATAGATTGCTGTGAAAGTTGGAGTAAGGAGTCTCTATCTAAGTGCTTCCTTTGGGAAGGACATTCTCCTGGTCCTAGTGCCTGACAAATTGCTATAGTACTTACCTATAGCCCCAATCTCATGCCAAATTCAGGAATTCTAGCAAACCAGAACAATTTCAGTGAGTCTGGTGCCTGTTAATGGAAATATATTAACAGTACATTTCTTTATATGTAGTCAACCCAAGAATCAAACCACACAGACAAATTGCTGAGTGTAATCGCTGATATTACAAGACAGGCTCTTGTAGTTAATTCATAATGCCTGCATCACCCATTATTCATATACACAGTCAGTACAGAACATAAAGAAAGTATTTATTTCTACACATCTACACTTTGTTTATTAGATGACTGTATAGTATATAGCATAAAGTAAGGCATTAATCTGAATTAGAGCTAATGAACCTTTAGGTTTTTAATATACTGCTCACAAATATTTGGGATAATTCATAA
>JAVSBV010000010.1:4961849-4979852 GCA_033117975.1 Parotocinclus spilosoma | reverse complement strand
GAAAAAAACTGTGCTTTTCTTTCAAAAATAAGGAAATTTCTAAGTGACCCCAAACTTTTGAACGGTAGTGTATATAATTCAGGTACCATAAAACCCATTTTATTGAGCTTAAACCATCATAGTTAATGTATTATGAAACAAATTTACCAGTTGCATATCACAGCAGTACCAATAGAGATCTTCTTCGCAGGGCTTTACTCAACTGGCACATCCACATCATGATCCACAACCATGATTTGCCTTTTCCTTGAAGAGAACAAATGTAAAATGCTGAGTCAGGGATAGATCAATAAATAAGCCTGACTGCATGACATTGCACATAGAGCTCAGTGCTATTGGGATCACTGCACTCTCTCTTCACATGCCTGAAGAAAGGCTCAGTGTGCCTGTCACCATAGTAACAAACACCATCCAGTGACAGTGGTACCAGAACAGGCGTGCCTAAGCACTGCTTAAATTTGAGTTAACCGGAATTACATACGCCCACTATACACACACACACACACACACAAATCTAGGGTTTAATTGGGTACATTATGTAATAGTAATATTCCTGGCTTTTTCTGGTCAGAGTTGAAGGGGGGCACGCTGTTCCATTTGTTCCAGAGGAACACAGGGTCCAGGCATTAGGAAAATCAGTCCATCTCAGGACTGGCAGTGGCCTCTGTTGCAGTACAAGGGGTCGAATGTCAACCAGCCTCTCCTCCCACAGACAGATGCCTGTAGGTGATGACTTGCCAAAATGGCACTTTGGTGGGACTTGAACCAAGCCACAGAGGTTATGGGTAAGCAGGTTAGGTTGCTGTGCCACTCAACCATTACATTATATAATGTAGTATGTAATTAATGCCGTCATTCATTGTTAATGGAGGTACACAATTATGGTAAAATTATTTTCCTTAAAGTTAGTCTAAAGGGCTTAAGCCTCAACCATTATTGAAAGTGTACCATATTTTAAAACAACAAGAAAAACTTTTGAATCTCGCAGTATTTAATTTTGAATCCAAATGACTGGAGAATACCTTGCAACACACACTGCTAAAAAATAGGGCATATTTCGTTATAGAAGATTTAATTTTGCAATATACCCTCATTTTTGTGAGCAGTCTATTATGAGTTGCTTTTATATAATATATAATTTTATATAATTTTGAGCTTTCAAAATGGCATGTAGTACATACTATGCATGGCAATTAAATTTATGTATCACATTTTCTACACAAGGCAATTCAATATGCATTCTATGTAAAAAAAAAAAAGGTAAAACAACAGAAATGCTACTAGATATTTAAAATAAAAATGCCCACAAGCCAAGAAAAAACAGCACTACTCTGCTTGTGTATCTGTTGAGAGAGGGCATACATTTGTCCATTGTTCTGAATACAGGTTGTGCTAGTGCTATTGCTGCAACATGGGTGGATAAGTGACCTTGACTATCTGCTGGGTCCTGGCTGTGTGCCACAGTCTGCAACAGCCTTTCCATCTTTCAAGCCAGAGTTCTAGAACGAAGCCACTTAAAAATGACTGCAGTTTCTCACCAGACTATAAAAGGAAATAGATGTGGAAATAACTTAAAATATTTTGTTAGCTTAAAATGAAATATGAGAGCAATATTTATAATAAATATTACATTAGCAAAATATATGTGATATTTGTAATGTGATACCTGGATAGCTTCTTACAGAGGCTTATGCATTGTTAGATAGGGGTATATGATGATTTAAGGACACTTAATCCTTTAAAAAAAGCTAGCTGATGACAAGCTGATTTGCCAAGACTAATTGATTGTATTCTCCTTGGTATACAGAATTCTACTCTGGTGAGGAGCTTGATGGACCCAAAATCAATAGCACTTCAACATATATGCAGATGAATACACGTCATCATACTGCCGTACTGGCAACATTATTATTAAGTACTATATTTGCTTTTTTATATATGCTGCTCACAAAACTTAGGGGATATTTAATTATGGGATATTTAATTTTGAAGTGTCCCCTATTTTTTATGAGCAGTACACATAAAGTTCATCTCAGTAATAGAACAGTAGGAATTTAGGCTGCAAATGCATTTGTTGCTTAATATCTGTCTTCCCCAACTTTTGACTGTATGATGTACACATTATTCTGACAGCAAACAAACATGGTTTATGTTTAAGTTTCTGTGAAGAGTGGTTATAGTATTAGTGTTTTTACTGGTAGGCTAATGTCCCAGGTGCCGAACTATTGTTCTGTGTCATATAAAACTGTATTAACTGCATGAAAGTGGCTGCAAATGTTTTAAATAATTTTTTCAAATTCCTTAAACTTTATTTTTTTCTTACTTGACTTCAAAGACTGCATCAGTAGTTTTAGTCATGATGATGTCGTAATCACTGTCAGAAACGTATACTGTAGAACACTGTTAAACTACAGGAAACTTTTGAGAGTTTATTGATTTCTGACATTACAAGGCTTTGCTCATTACTGTACCACAGCAGATTTTGACACATAAACTGTCTTCTCACTAGCTAAGTCTCTGTTGTCTTATTAGGCAATGCCATGTCTTCTTGTTCAAACAGAATCTAGTTGGAGTATATTTTTTGTTTCAAATACAAGTGATTTCTATCATAGTAATGATCGAATATTTCAATTACACTGGTCATCAGCATGCATGCATAGTGGTGCTTTTGAATCCTTTAGAATCTAAAAGTAGAGAAAAAAGAGACTAGAACAGTTGATCAAGTGTGACAAACATAATACTTCATCAACTATTTATTGAAGGAAATTGTCCGATATTGCAAAATATGTTAGAGCTGCAGCTCTGGGATGTTAATAGTTCACATACACATACATGTCTTCAATATTTTTTCTATTTACAGTGGTTTTCTTTATGCATATATAACTTTTCATTCAAAGATAATGGCTCTATTTTAAACTCATTTATCCAATAAATGTTTTTCCACTAGTCTTCTGTAATGTCCATGTGCCACATGATGGGCAGCGCCCATGTTCTTTTTGCGGAGTAGTTCCTTTCCCCTTGATCCCTGCCATGCATACCATAGTTGCTCAGTGTTTTCCTGACAGGACTCATAAACATTAATGTTAATCAGTGTGAGAGAGACATTAGAGTTATTTAGAGGTCATATAGGTGATCAAAGGTGATCCACTTGAAGTGATCTTCAACAATGTCTTGAAATTCTACAGTTTGTATACACAATTCGAATGTATATTATCCAACCTGTTTATCATCAACATCTCTTTTTCTGAGGTCCTCAAAAAGCTCATTTGTTTGTGTCATGATATACTTCCATAAACTTGTTGCGAACAAACTTTGATACCTGTTCTTTAAGTATAACCGGGTACCCAACCACTCCTGGTTCTCGCCCCATTGATTGGCATCTGACTATAGTTTCATCTTGATAGTTCATTATTGCATGATAGTTTAGATATGCAACATTAGTCTGGTAAATGGCCGGATTTTAAACTGTGGTTAGGTTTGGAATAGTGGCTGTAACCTTAAGCTAAAGTGCGTTCCCTTTAAACGCGGCCACTCTGCGGAAAAGTGAGGAGTGGTACAGTGCGGTCTCTTTGGTATTCACAGCATCGCTCCTCTGCAGACTCAATTGAACACATTAACTAACTGCCTAATAGCTACTTTCGATAAGATCGAGCCATCATATTGGGACTAAGGCTAAAAAATAGATCTCCTTTAGTAAACCAGTGCGTGTTACCTGCAGCTGCTAGGAAAACACATAGGTAGGAAGCAGACGGATGCTGATTAACTGTTGACTCTTTGCGTTTTCTGGCCGAGTGTAGACTTGAAGACCATCCAGTGCCTTGGCTCTGACATCTGTAAAGTTAACCCGAGCCCTATGAGACACGTCCTGTATCCTATCATGTACCGGTTACATCATTTTCCCATGCATTTTTCCATTTCTCCTTCGGCTCAGTGTTTTCTTGACACCAGAAGGCACTCAGTGCAGGAGGCTGATTCTTAACCATGCTGCTCTGCTGTTGCAGGTTTTCACGACTCTGAGGTGGATGCGCTCCTGAGACTGTTGCGCGCCCGAGTCGTTCCCTTGGATACTACCTGTGCCTTATTTGCCTGTTTTTCCTGCTCTCCGGTCCTTCGCTTCAGACAACCAGTCGTAAGGATCAAAAGGCTCTGACAGGAGGCGAGCACACGCCCGGTTTCGCTATATTTTTTATCCTGTTCCCTCTCTATCCTGGAGAAGTCTAACCGGCGTTTCTGACATTTGGACAAGTCACTGGCATCTCCATCACCGGTGCTCGCCTCACCGCAGGAGCTCGTGGTCACTGACGAGATCCAGGCTTTCTGCGGCACAAGTTTATTCACTAAGGTACAGAAAACCTTATTGTGATCCTAATTAATGTCTATATTAATGTAACTACTACTAATTAATGTTCCGTATAGCACAGTACCATACCTACACTATTAAGAAGAAAACCTATATGCTTAAATAAGATTTTAAAAGCAGCTTTCCACCACTAGGCTATAACAACGTAAGCATTTAAGCTGTTACAGGGCTCCTCGGTTTGCTGTGGCACCAGCCTAAGGTTATTTAGGGTCCTAAATTGTTCTACTCTAGTTCTAACTTGTGACATCATTATCATTGCCCAGCCGGACGATATTTTTGTACATTTGATTCCCTGCTAAATCTATTAAAGAAACGTTTGCATAATCAAACTGTATTATTTTGAACTACAAAAGCATTGCCTACATATCTGCAAGTGCAAATGAGGTTAAAGTCATATGACTCAAATATATTTTTCTGCAGTTTCATATCTCATCTTCTGTGCTTTTAAATATTTTAGAGCCCACTGGCACCATTTGGGATAAGCATCCCTAAAAACTGTTTCCTGTATACTTCCTAAATTGGAGTAATTTATGAAGAAGGCGGACGAATGGGAAATGGGTATGGGGTTATGTGGTGATCTTCATAATGGCAATCTGACAGATGTATATGATCCAGTGCAGTACCACTGAGACATTGCTCATTTAATAGACTAGCTCCTTCACATGATTAATGGTGTGGGGTAAATTCATTTGCATAAGCCAAGTCTTGCCTTCCACCACTCCAGGGGATTTATGCAGCTGTAAATTCTGTCTGTCTGTTGTGGGATTTGAAAGCTTTAAAACACTTGTTTGGTAAGTGTGTCATGAGTTTTACATAATTGCATAAAGGAAAAAGCTGTTGTGAACATTATATAGGTCTATATGTATTTCAGTAATATAACTAAATATTTTTTTAGTTTGAAGCTGAAAGGAGATATTTGCTATAATTAAATATTTGTTCTGCGAGTCCTTTTGCCTCAAGTGTGATCAAATCAAGGTCAAGCATACGTCTGAATTATTTGTCTTTTCAAAGTAAAGTTTATATGTTTATTGTCTCTCTCTGTTTGCTATTTTTCAGTGAATCCTTCAATAATACATTGTGGCCCTCACCTCTCAACTCCCTTCCTTCATTTTTCCCACGACGTGGCGCCTGGCTCAGGTATAAAGTGCAGGTCTCCCCATCCTGTATAATGACGGTGGCCACAGCTGATTCCTCAGATGAGGCAGCAGCACACCCGGGCCACCCTCAAGATTATGAAACTGGGGCAGAGCAGGAATGCTGCGAAAGAGTCATTATTAACATTTCAGGTCTGCGCTTTGAGACCCAGCTTAAAACCCTCTCGCAGTTTCCAGAGACTTTGCTTGGTGATCCAAAAAAGCGGATTCGATACTTTGACCCTTTAAGGAATGAGTATTTCTTTGATAGAAACCGGCCAAGTTTTGATGCCATACTCTACTACTATCAGTCTGGAGGAAGGTTACGACGGCCAGTGAATGTGACTCTGGATATATTTTCAGAAGAAATTCGGTTTTATGAGCTTGGAGAGGAAGCCATTGAGATGTTCAGGGAAGATGAAGGTTTCATCAAAGAAGAGGAGAGACCTATGCCTGATAATGAGTTTCAAAAGCAGGTTTGGCTGCTCTTTGAATATCCAGAAAGTTCAGGGCCTGCAAGGATTATAGCCATTATATCTGTCATGGTAATTCTTATTTCTATAGTCAGCTTTTGTCTAGAGACTCTTCCTGTATTTCGGAGTGATGAGGACCACAAATACAACTCCACCACCAACTACACATCCACTTCCTTCACTAACTCTTTCTTCATCTTGGAGACACTCTGCATAATCTGGTTCTCCTTTGAATTTCTGGTTCGATTCTTTGCCTGCCCAAGTAAAGCCAGCTTCTTTGTGAACATAATGAATATGATTGATGTTGTGGCAATTATCCCATACTTTATTACATTGGGAACAGAACTGGCAGAAAAAGCAGAGGATGGTCAACAAGGGCAACAAGCCATGTCTTTAGCTATATTGCGAGTCATCAGGCTAGTGCGTGTATTCAGGATCTTCAAATTATCGCGTCACTCAAAGGGCCTTCAGATTCTAGGACAGACTCTAAAGGCCAGTATGAGGGAACTGGGCTTGCTTATCTTCTTTCTTTTTATTGGAGTCATCCTCTTCTCCAGTGCTGTCTATTTTGCTGAGGCAGATGAACCTCAGTCCCAGTTCTACAGCATCCCTGATGCCTTCTGGTGGGCTGTTGTTTCTATGACAACTGTTGGTTATGGAGATATGGTACCAACTACCATTGGAGGCAAGATTGTTGGTTCACTCTGTGCCATTGCTGGTGTGCTGACCATTGCCCTGCCTGTGCCTGTAATTGTCTCAAATTTCAATTACTTTTACCACCGTGAGACAGAGGGTGAAGAGCAGGCCCAGTATCTTCAGGTTAATATCCCCAAGGCTGATTCCCAAGAAAAACTGAAAAGAAGTCAAAGTGGGTCCACTATGAGCAAATCTGACTACATGGAGATTCAAGAAGGAGTGAACAACAGCAACGAGGACTTTCATGAAGAGGATCTCAAAAAAGGCAATTGCACTCTGACCAATACAAACTATGTCAATATCAAAAAGATGCTGACTGATGTATAATCCACTAGGATTATGTCATGGGAAAATGAGAGGCAGAAGCCAGTGAATTAGGCATCTCTGCTGCAAATAGAAAATGTACTTCACTGTTAACAAAAAATAGGAAATATTTAATTATCACATTTTTGTGAGCAGTATATTAACAAACATTCCAGACTTCTGTGCAAAATGTCATCCATAGCCAAACACTAATCTGAGTCTGCATGCTGTTAGCTTTTGTCTGTGTGGCTCATCTTCAAAAACCAAACATCCAAACATTACAAAAGCCAAACGTTATAGGAGCTACTCATTTGAAACCAGATGAATCAATATCCTCACAAAATGTTATAAACACTGTGCCTCTGAAAAGCAACTTTGTACCATGTATCATCACATAAGTATAAGTATCCCCATGCTTCTCCAAAGAAAATATTAACTGTGTGCTTCTGCTGCTGAAAGGAGCACTAGACCTCGTGGGGTGTGTAATAATAATAACGGGGTATAAGGACAACAGAAATTGCTGCTGCTGTTGCTGCTGCTTTTCAAGGTAGCTTACATATGTTTGGACCACACAAACATATATACTCATATGAATGAGTCTTTGAAGACCAGCTGAATGTTTCGGTACCATTTTTGTTTAGAACAATGCATTTAATAAGATGCAGTTCAAATAAATGTGTACAGTATTTGTAATGGGCATAGTCTAGATTATACTTTCATTTGATAATATTTGTTGATTCCATGTTAGAAGACATACTTACATAGCAGAACCTGCCAGAACATTGAACCAAACAGTGCATTGGTATGGAGTAATATACAGTAATATTCAGCCATTTCATGCCACATGAAAACCTCTTATAACCTCTTGTGATCCAAAACCAACCATATGTAGTAAGTGCAGCATTGACTTACCATATACAATCATAAAATACAGTAGCATTAATATAAACATTTGCACTCTTTCTGCGTCATGGATTGGAGGATATGGTACCTCAAATGTTGACAACCATACCACTTGTGAGGACATTCTTGGTGGTGCTTACTTGATTCTATTACAAACTTCACCTCCTGTTTCCTGCCTTGCACAGGAAAAAGGTCATTAGTGTCAATATTCTCCTGTTGAATGAGCTGTTTAACAAAACAAATCCATTGTTACAAAAATGATCCCTCTCTCCCTTGATTATGTGCACACAAGATTGTTTTCTCATTTGTCTTTGGTTGCCAAAGACATTAACAAACGGACATATAGAGACATCATGTATGACTGTAGTAAATTATTGCTTTATGCTGCAGTAGATGGAAGAGCACCGTGTCGGTCCTTCTAGCATAACTTGACCTTTACACTGCATCTGTAGTGAAGCATACATGTCATTTGCAATCTGGTTAGGGCAAGATTAAGAAACAACATAGCACTAGAGTTAGCTTGATATTAAGTATATTGATAGGCACATGGTACAAATGAGCTTTAGAACTTTCTGAATCAGTATGTTCAGCCATATTGTGGTAACATGAGCTTTAGCCCTGAGGGTAATAGCTATTGTGCTTCCTTTTGAGATTGCTAGAATAACATCTAGTGCTGTTATGAAGAATATCTCAATGCATTATGAATGATCAAAACTTTTTATCAGGTGTTTTTCACGCGTGGAGGTGACACTTGTTTTTAGCAATTTTGTTACTTATGTCTCCATGGATTTGTAGTTTTTTTTTGCTAATTCTGCTGCAATACATGTAGGTGAAGCCATCACAGGCTGTAGCTGTCAGCCATATGTTCAGGTTAGGTTTGAAATGCATTGCTGGACAAATTCATGTCCCCTTGACTAGAGGTGGAAGCTCAAAACCAGATTCACTAAAACTGGTGTACATAGCCAGTGCCTACAGCAAAGGTTACGTGTATTATTTACCTTAATCCAAGCAGACAGGGAGCTTTCTTCTATGCATGGACAGACAGAACATATTGTATAATATAATAATATATAAACCTAGCATTTGCACATCTTTTATTCTCTTGCTGTTATTTTAGAAAATGGTATCTCTGTGAATATTAGTTTTGTTGCTGCATATCAAGCACTTTGACATGGAGGATTGCAAGCCACCATTAACATATTGTTTGCAAATGCACCTTATTACATATTGTTTGGTGAAACAAACAAACCACCCATTTATTTTTGGAGCACAGAGGGTTGGAAAAGATGCAAAACATTCACCACTTTTCAGGCATTGTACTTATATGAACAAGACTGAATGTATGTATATCATATCTTCTTGACTGACATTTTTAGAAAAAAAATGTTTATGTAGAAAATGGAGGAAATGGGAAATAATTGTTATATGGAAGAACCCAGATCTCCTACTATAGTTAACTACCACCCAGTGTATGGCCTGTGAATCTATGTACGCAGCCTGCTCCATTTACAAGTTATTGCTTCAACAAGCAGAAAGTACATAAAGGCATTACTTGTTATAAAAGTGTAACAGGAACAGACTTTAGAATGGTTGAATGGTTGAAAGTAACCTGCCAAAGCCATTGCATACTTGATATCATAATGTGGCTAAGTGTAACCTTAAAGGTTAACAATTTATTTAATTGCTCAATTATGCAAAACTGTATGTGTGGGCATGCATTGTGAACTGTGTATCTGTGTATCTCTGCCCCATTGTTAAGAGTGTGTTCAAGAACTCACAGTCAAACGTGTTTAATGTGTGATCAGCTCAGAATTCCAGAACATCAGCCAAAATGTTACTGGTGTACCAATAATGCAGTTTTGAAACCGATCCCTACAACATATGATACTCAGAAACCTGGGATTTGACAGCCACACATGTGTAGGTCTGTGTAAAGTCTTTGCCATTTTATATTTTTGCAGACTAGCTGCAGAAAAAAAGCTTTAAACCACAATATGTATCCACTAACATTGAGTTTATATCTTTTATCCATTATATTTGGGAGTTCTAGCCACTACAGTATGGCCAAGAATACAGCTATGTCTTTTTCTGTGACAAAAAATGAATATTATAATGGATTATGGAAGAAAGCAAAAAGGAATCGATACCTTCCAAGTTTCTAAATTAGATGCACTTTAATAATTAAACCAGGAGACAATCTAATGACTGAGATTACAAAAATATTCTTTCCAAATGTTCATTACTGTCATAATGCTACATCAATAATGAAAATGAAGAACCAATCTTAAACCTGTGTTGTATGTTCCTTATTAGTGTTCAATGTGTCATTTTATTCTCATTAGAAACAGAGACAGAGAAAGCAACATAGACTGAGAGAGAGAAACAGAGACAGAGAAAGCATGTGCATTTTAGGTACCCAGCAGAGCATCTTATTTCACATTAAGCATGGTCGGAGCGAGCTTTAAACCATCGTTTGGATAATTTTAGAAAAGAAATCAATGTGACCTCAAGCACAGCAAGACAATCAGGAGAGAATTTTGCTTGTTATTTATTATTAGAAACACCAATTTGTTCCAGCATGTGCTGGGAGAAGCCTTGCTGAAGTCACTGAGCATTTTATCTTGCCTTAAGAGAACATGTCCCTGAGTACATTCATATGGGAGAACATTTTGCACTATACACAAGACTGTAGGGAAAACAGTTGTGAGAATAAAAAAAACAATGATGGGAAAATATAGGGAAATAGCAGTAAATAAATAGAACTGTGATAAGCTGAGATGAGGGAAAAAGAGGGTGGTGTTCAAAGATTTGTGGAGATGAGAGAGTGGGGATATAGTTTTCACAGGAGACAAGAATAGATGCAACAGAGAGACAGGGCGAGGGAGGGGTGAAGAATAGCACATGACACCTTTGTGCAATGTTCATCGTGAAACATCAAGAGTTAGCACCCTATTCATTTTTGCCCACCAGTGAACATATTTTCCTTCCTACACTTTATAGGAAATCAGCCTGAATTGTACTGTGTGGATTATCATGAAAGCATTAAACTATTAAATATTCCTCTCATTTGCATTGCCGATGTGTTTGAGCTATGAAATGCTTGTATCAGTTTAACTGAGGTCATTACAGTAAATTACAGAAGGCAGAAGAGAGGAAATCAAAGCAGACAGAGACTACAACCCCAGTTCCAATGAAGTTGGGATGTTGTGCAAAACATAAATAAAAACTGAATCAGTTCAATTGAATACACTGCAAAGACAAGATTAATGTTCAAACAAATAAACTTTCTTTTTTTGCAAACATTCACTCATTTTGAATTTGATGCCTGCAACACGTTCCAAAGAAGTTGGGACTAGGGCATTTCCTTTGACCTTTCCTTTTAGCACTCAATAAGTATTTGGGAACTGAGGAAACTAATTGTTGAAGCTTTGTAGGTGGAACTATTTCCCATTTTTGATTGATGTACAACTCCAGTTGCTCAACAGTCCGGGGTCTCCGTTGTCGTATTTTGCACTTCATAATGCGACACACATTTTTAATGGGAGACAGGTCTGGACTGCCGGCAGGCCAGTCTAGTACCCACACTCTTTTACCATGAGGCCAGGTTGTTGTAATACATGCAGAATGTGGCTTGGCAAATTCTTGCTGTAATAAGCAGGGATGTCCCTGTAAAAGTTGTTGCTTGGATGGCATCTTATGTTGCTCCAAAGCCTGTACATTTTAGCATTAATGGTGCCTTCACAGATGTTACCCATGCCATGTGCACAACCATCACATACCATCAGAGATGCTGACTTTTGAACTTTGCGCTGATAACAATTCGGACAGTCCTTTTTGTAATTTCCCTGAAGGGCACAACGTACATGATTTCCAAAAACAGTTTGAAATGTTGGTTTGTCAGACTACAAGACCCTTTTCCATTTTGTGTCAGTCCATCTCAGATGAGCTCAGGCCCAAAAAAGTTGGCGGCATTTCTGGGTGTTGTTGAGATATGGCTTATGCTTTGCATGATAGAGTTTTATCTTGTACAGATTCTGAAATGCCTAAATTTCTTGCAATTGCCCTGATGAGAAATGTTGTTCCCAACTGTTTTCTGTAACTTTTTGCCCATGCAGTTGTGAACCTCGTCCCATCCTTGCTTGTAAATAGCTGAGCCTTTCAGGGATGCCCCTTTATACCAAATCATGACACTTAATGTTCCAAACAGGTGTTTTTTGAGCAGTCCTCAACTTTCCAAATCTTTTGTTGCCAGTGATTATTATGTGACTGTAGGATGTGACAGTGTGTTCCAATTGGTTAATCTTTAGTGTAAATACCTCCAACCCTCACCCCACCCCCAGAGATGTTTAACAGCATCACTGGCTTTTAGTTTGTGATGTCCAACGCAGTACTTGAAGACTGTTCTCCTAATCAAACATAAACAAACAGGACTGATCAGGCAGACTAGATAGAGCAGAAATATAGATTATCCATGTATCTCTAAAAAGTGATTTGAGAAAGCATGGAAAGCAATGAGCAAAGGCTGATTTGCCATATGGCCAGGTATTAGATCCAAGAACACAGACTGCCACATACCACGCCTTTCTCACTCAGTGATGGGTTGCTTGAAACATAGCATAGCCATGGGAGACTGTAGGGAACATTCATAGTGAATTAAAAAAAAACATTTATTTACATGATGTATCAGTTTAATTTAACTTTTGCGTGTTTTCAAATTCTGCTTGAATTAAATGTCGAAATAATGTTGCACAAATAGTTACTTACAGATAATTAAGCTGCTTGGACCTTATTCCTCAACTAAATGTTCCTTGCACTATAAATGAAGCAAACATGCATACGTTATTTATCGAGATGAATAACCAGGGAGTCAGCACTCCTAATTAATTCATAAGTAGCTACAGCTCAGATCTACATTCTTGCTAAGCTCAAAGTATAAGAGTAAAAACACTAAAAGACATCCCACTAAGATTTTTATCTTCTGTGAGCGCAGCAGTACACACTCTGGCCTATAGAGGGCTTAGTTGGCTATAAAAATTTGAAGCATAACCATCCCACCTTGGCTGGAGAGGAAAACGAGGAAATTTGAGAGGAGGTGAGAGTAGTGATGTGAGAAGTGGTGAGAGATGAGCTGGCTGGACTTTCGTGGTGGGTATGACAATCTTCTGAGGCCTTCTTTCATGACAATACATAATGCACTCAACATTCTGAAAGACAGCACAGTCACCATTCATGCACACACACACCCCTGCATTAGGGTGACCAGATTTGGGTTTCTGAAAAGGAGGACAACTTTTTTTGGGTGGGTGTTGGTGTATGATATGACACAAATAACATGGTGTCTGTGTAAAAAATGCATTTATTGAACAGCACAAAACAAAATAGTCCACTAACAAAAACATATGTACTACAACAAAAACATACACTGATATTTTAAGTAATACTGATAGACTAAGTAAAAAAAGATTAATTAAAAAAAGAAAAGGCTCCTCTTCAGCCCTGAAAAAAAGGCTCCTATTCAGCCATTTGCGATACAGAGAAACCTGGAATGGAACGGAGTGGCAATTCTAATCACAATGCACTGTACATGTATTATGTTTGAGGCAGTCGAAAATCCCTGACGATTTTGAAATTCCCCCCCGGACATTTTTTTAGGTCTCAAAAGTAGGACATGTCCGGGAAAAAGAGGACGTCTGGTCACCCTAAATATAACACAATAACTCACCTGCTGTTTCTTTCCTCTTAGCTCGGCAGCATCGAGCCAAACTCCACATTCCTCTGGTTCTGCTTTACATGTTTTGTACTTGCTGCTTTTCATGTTTACAAGGAAAGTCCGTATGCACTGTTCAACAACTTCTCAGAAAAGTGAGACACAACGCCACAAAAAGACGAATATTTACTACAGCCAAAAGTATTAACTCGCCTTTGGCCCGAAATGCAACAGTAATTTAATAAATGGTTCGAAATAAATAACCCTAGATTGTCACGTTTAGTTCGACGTTTTCTGGCTACATGTTTTCGTGTCGCGTACTTCCCGCGCTCACCAATTGTTCGAAAACCTTTGGGTTGCCATGTAGGTTGAAATAGTACCTCAACGAAGAGGCAGTTGTACTAGCGGTTATAGAGGGAATTATTTACAATTCACCTTTACATTTACATTTAGTCGTGTTGCAAACGCGCGTTGCTCAAGGACCCAACTGTGGCACCTTTGGTATTGACTGAACCCTGGACCTTCTGGTTTACAATTCACTGTCTTAGCTGATGTTACCACAGTCCCGGTCAGAGAAGTCTGAATTAAAACGTACAATTTTAACACTCATTCATTCATTATCTTTCGATTAATCCACACGGGGTCACGTGCCAGCAAGTGCCCACCCGGTAACTCTGGGCGCAAGGGCAGGAACAACCCTAGACGAGGGCAACGTAGGGCACACACACAGTCACACACTAAGGGCCACTTTTAGAGACACTAACCTAGCACGCATGTCTTTGGACTGTGATAGGAAACCAGAGTACCCGGAGTAAACCCACACAGACACGGGGAGGACCCAGACCGATCCACCCTGAGATTGAACCCAGGATTGAACAGACTTTATATACAGTGATTTAATTTGCCAATAATTATGTTTTGATGTACCGTTAGTACCACAAAAACTGTCTCTGATGTTATAATACAAATGCCATAGTCATTAATTTAATGTTAGGTGGTAAGTAGGAGATTTTTCCACTGATTCATTGCCAAAAAAGCTTTGTTTCAACTTTAGCGCTATAAGGCTATTATAAATGTGTGAATTGTTGGCGGTATGGTGTTACATCAATGTGTCCCATCAAAAGTGGTGATGGAAACACTGGGCCTAAATACACCACTCTTATGTATTGTAATTATGACCTTGCATAAAACATATACACTTTTGTACAACTGAGATGTAATCAGCTTCAGATGATCATTTCTTGTTTCTTTTTCCTTGTATTCATGAGTATGGAATGTATATGTTGGAGGCACCCGGTTCCACAGAAGAAGGGTCTTTTCTTTAGGTCAATGAGGTTAGGTTACACAAAGGACATATGAATATATGAGTTGTAAGTTTCAAGTTTCTCAAACACAACAGGCCTATACAAATTCAATTCAGTTTTATTTTTATAGCACGTTTTTACAACTGACATTGTCACAAAGCAGCTTTACATTGATATATATAAACAAGTGTCACAGTGGAAAGGAAAAAATCCCTGAGATTAAGAGGAAGAAACCTTGAGAGGAACCAGACTCAGAAGGCAAACCCATCCTCTTTTGGGTAATAAACATCATTAACATTATATATAAAACATTTAAATGTATTAAGTCTATGTAGAGATGGGAGAAGGAGCATCTTCGGCATGGATGATCGTTCCGTCTGATGTCATCTCCCTCAGCAGGGTCACTGTTGGAGCGAAAACCTCGAAAAAAAAGAGGAAATTAATTAGACACGATCTTTGTTCCCATTGACATATGAAGGACTAAAACTGGAACCAGAACTACAGACCGAATGCTTGACTAAACAAGCAACTCCAGCATTGTTGTTTCAGACCAAATTCTTAGAAATACTTGTAGGATGTGTTAATTAATAAAAGGCACATTTTTTACTATTTAAACAATGTGTATGTATGATGTGAGAGTGTAATTAATAGTGATTTATATGACGATTAAAGCTGGTCTCTGCTGGTGTGTGTCGTGTTATGATCATTCCTTCTCCACTCAGGTTTGGCTTATTTAATGCACTGGGGATAAAAAGGATTCATTTAACAAGACTTTATTCTTTATTAATTGTAAGGTGTGCTAACTCATGTTTTCCTTGCTCGCGCTCAGATTTGCTACTTGTTTATTTGACTAAGATGAGTGAGCACGTGTGTACTGTCTGTCATAAATTGCCTTTATAAAAACGTGTTCTCGACTTCTGGCAGTAAAATAAAAGCATAGAGATCAGTTTAAATCACGCGTTTCAACTTTAGAGCAGACAGAGTTAATCCGTTCTGATCCTCTTTACAACCACGCTCGAGCTGGATGTTTGCTGCTCACATATTGCGCAGTATTTACCTAGCTTTTAATGTGACTCTTAATATAGTTTAATGTTTTATATTTATATATATGTAAGACTTAAGGTTTTAATAAAATTGTGTGATTAGACCACTTTTTAACTTTTTTTAAAGTTCATACACTCGCAAAACCTTTCACCCACTGACCTACACGTGGAGTCCCGGGTTGCCATGTTGAAGCAACGTTTCTTATGTAAATAAATATAGATTACGCTTTGTTTAAACATGCTTATGTTGCTTCGTTTTTAAGTTGTAGCTTTAGTGATTTTATTAGTAGAATAAAATACATTTATGTAAGTGATGTGAGAAAAGTAACAGTCCATTCATATTTTGTTTCACAGGAATAATTTCAAGTCTGATTTTAATATTATTTCAGTTCGTTTTGAGATGCAGTGTGTTATACTAGTTAAATAAAGTATTGTTTTGTAGTGTTTACTGTAAAAGCAAATCTGTTCTAGATCAAAACAATTTGGAGTGGAGCCTTGTAGGTCCAAATTCAAAAACTATACATTTCCTAAAATGTACACTTTTCTATCCTCCTCATAGGTCAAAACTAAGCGTACAACAAGTTATGCACTAGTTGAAGGAATGAAAACTAATTTAAAACTAAAAATAACCTGTAAAAATACAGTATAATTAGCTAATAGACGGTTACAAAACGAGCTTGTGTGTGATTTCGGTCCAATCTGGCAACAGTCATGTGGCGTCTGTTTAAACACGTGCTTCGAGCAGAAGGACGTGTCCCAAATTAGACAATGTGTTTTATACGAGTGTGTTCGGATGTTTAAATCTAGGGTAGCTTCATTGCACGCGGTTACACTCGATTATACCCTAACTAGTGCGTACTTAGTGACCATTGCTACGTGTTAACCCGCGTGGTGTAGTACTAAATGGCTGGTTTGTTTACTGTAGCCTTGATTTGGAACGCGACCTGAATATGGACCCTCCATATAAGGGGGCGTGGCGTGACGTGACCATGAGCTGGCTGCAGGTGACCTTCTCGGTTCGAGACTGGCGTGTCATTGGAGCTTCAGAGAGCGGTGTGTCCTTGCGTAGACGGGTGGAAATTTCACGTTCAACATCGTGCGACCTTTAACGCACTCGCCTTGCGCGCTCACCTTCACTGACCTACCTGCGGCACGTCCAGGAACCAACCACGGACCAGCTGGGGACCGTCCAGGAGCAGTAGATTAGATCCACACAGCTCGGGAGTGGCGAGAACCTCCGGCACGTTAAACCGTGAAGTGAAAACGCTGAGAAACCCCGGGGAAGCCTGAGGTGTGGGTTGAAGGACGCACAACTCTCACATGATGTACACAATCACCAGAGGCCCGAGCAAACTGGTGACACAACGCAGAACAGGTGCGACTTTCCCATGCACGCGCTTTATTCTAAAACAAAAAGGGTTCCTCTGAGGTTCTGCTGGTTCTTCTCGCCTCACGGTGAAACGCTGTTCTGTGTGAGTTCTAGCGTCCATGCAGAAGGAACCAAATTTGGAGACGAGCTGAAATGCCAGGCTTCTCTGCCTTCCACCTTTTTTCTCCAAAACGGAGGTGGGAGGAAACGCAGGACCTTCTCCTGAACCAGGGTCTTCCACTTGTTCTTGTTCTTCCACAGGGTTCTTCCACTTGTGCTCCTATACGGTTTCAGAACTTGACTGTCTTACAGATAAGTTCAACCTAAACCAGGGTGGTCGAAGTGCTTTAAGACTCCACATTGAAACGTGTGTGTTTGTGTGTGTATTGGTGTTTGTAGGAGCTTTAAGTACAGCAGAAATGCAGCACGTGTTGTAGTTACGTACTGGGTTTTTACTGGGCTTGATGTTTGTAGTCAAAGACTGGATAACGCACATGCTTTTAGTCACTTCATTAGGGACGCTTATATCCACAAACTACAATTTCAGATAAGCAATTGCCTTAAAAAATGTGTAAGGCCAGACTTTTTTTAATCTCTTGTTCCTCGGATGTTTCTACTTAAGAATCTACTGAGGAGGGAGGAAAAAAATGCAAATAAATCTTTATTTTTCAGCACTTTTCAATTTCTCGAGGACTATGTGGAATCAATACAA
>JAVSBV010000010.1:4922042-4954542 GCA_033117975.1 Parotocinclus spilosoma | reverse complement strand
GGCATACTGCATGTTAATGATATTATTATGGTATAATTACCCTACACAATTACATCGCCATCAATCTTAAAAGGTTAAACTGTATAAGCAACTTCTATCTTCAGTATAACCATTAATCATTAACTGGGCACAGGTCCACCACATCAGTACATAATATCCAATCTGATCCAGAATCATAATACTCTTTCATACTTATCTAATTGGCTTGAGAATGTTCATTTTTGAAGAAAGAAAGGCCACAAGACTGAAATTTTGCAGAAATCATAGGAGTTTATAAATAGCCACTCTTTAGAGAATGAATTTTCAAGTGATGACATAACACCATAGAACTTGCTGTCCTCTACAGTACTGCACTGAGAGCATAGTCAGCAGATCATCCCAGATGTGGCCAGTATAAAACAGTTGATATATCATTGTTGCATGTCCAGGGAAACATTGCTAAGATTTTGTGATTGATGCTGCCTGGAATGACCTATTCCATATCACACACACACACACACACACACACACACACCCCACACACACACCTAAATACACACACACACACACACACGCACACATTGCAGTGGGGATTGATATCATAACACCGTGCATTTTTGCACACCCTGTTCCACCGGACAAAAAGAGGTCTTTCGGACATAGTTCTCTTTCTGAACCTTAAACACTCTAGAATTCTATAAAACAAACAGTTATACTGTTTAGCTATGTATTTTTGCTATATAGTACTAAACTGACAAAAAAAACATAATTCTACAATTAGATATTTCTGCTATTTTAACCTTGAAATAGAATGCAGTCTAAAATGGTATCCCACCATGGCAGGGACACAAGCTTAAGTCCCAAAGGTACCTTCTGGCTGGTTGAAGCGTGACATACAGACACGATTGGCTGTGTCTGAGGAGGGGAGGAAGGTACAACAATCATCCTTTGATGCCTGTACAGTGACCCCTGCCAGCCCTACTATGGACTGGCTTCCCATTTATGGGAATATGATAAATATCAAATGTCTTTCAAGGAACATTTACTACGTTATTTATATATGTATTACTATACTGCTCAAAAAATTATAAAAATTTTGTGAGCAGTGTTGTTATTGTGGGATTGTGGTGGCCTAGAATTTAAGGTCCTGGACCATGAACCATTAGGTCCAGGTTTCAAAACCCACCTCTGCTAGGCTGCCACTGCTGGGACCTTAATCTGCTATTTTAAGATTGTGTCAGTAAGTTGCTTTGTTACACTGATATTTTGTTAGCATGTTTTTGCTGCTTCAGTTTTTGCTGCTTCAGTTTTCCGGAATTACATTTGACTAGTTTCTAATTAAGTAATAAGCATTGCTGGGTAATCGCAAATTCAATTACCATGTTTTCTCTTCATTGCATTTTATGATGGGGTGTAGCATGGCTTGCAAAAAAACATATATGAATTACATAGTTTGGAGTGTAATGATGCTCACTGGCCAGACAGTCTGTTCATGCATAATTTAACATACTCTGACCATGCACGAATGGTGACAGATAGATACCCAGTGTCAATAAGATGAAATGATCATAGCATATACAGACATTATAATTTCCCTATATACACTTGTAGATGTAGAATAATAGGATCATTTTAGTATTAAAATTGTAAAAAAGATACAATGTATTATGGTAATTAACATTAATTGTTTTATTTAAAACAAAAACTAAAACTGAGTTGATCTATAAGTATTAACAACTCTTAAGCCTGTAGTTGCAAGTTTGGGCAACTTGCTATAGCATTATTTAAGGTTTGCTTTTACCTTTCTGGCACAGTTGATGGTATATTCCCAGCTGTCTGTGGCATTCACAAGTAGTATAGTATTTACAAAACAGACTCTGCTCACCTTCATTAATTCTGGGTTAAGGATCATGTAATCAATATCCCTGGTTTTATTTTTCATGTAAAGCAAACATTAAATTGCAGGATGATATAACCAAAAATATTAAATGATTAAATGTCCTGTTTGGAGAAAATTATTATTAAATCATTAAACTATTTAAATTATAGTGCAAGCTTTCCACATGCCCCAATGTTAGCAACCAAATAGTGCAAATAGTTTGCAAACAAATAGAGAAGCTTGTAGCGTTCATATTCAAAAATGTAACTTTTTTGAAAGTTCAGGCACTATAGTATTCCATGTACTAATCTTCTGTATTATTTTTATCAAGCGCCATTATTTACGTTTTATTAGCTTGATTGTTATGTATTTATAGTTCTTTGTTTTTATTATTTATTACACAATTCTAAACTGTTGTACCCATCCCCATCAACTGGTCCATAAAATATTACTACATTGCATTAAAAAAAAAACCATACAGACATATACTCCGTATATCAATAGACATTAAAAACAGAAAAGTTGGCCAAACCTTTCTTTATGAAGAAGGACAGGGAATAAAGCTGATAAACTAAAATATGTGAAATAGTGTATTAATGAAGAAAATTATATATATATACATAGTTAAAAATATATTGTTTGCTAACACTGTAAAAACATTCAACATTAGCAGTGTAACTAATCTCCTCTTACTGCTACAGTGGAAAGGAGAGTCCCTTCTGTATACTAATAGGGTCAGTGGAATATCACACGGTGTGAAGGTGAGAGGTGTCAGATGTGTTACTGTCCAGTATTGCCACTAGAGTTGTCATGGTGCCAAAGATGGTACAGGTTTCACAGTGTCATGTGATGAGGACTGGATGTTTAAGTCCTTTGTTTAGGCTTTGGATACCTGTCTCTAAATGACCTATGGTTCCTATTCTCAGACTCAGTCCTCTTTAATCATTACTAAACTTTAAAATGCCAATGATATATCATACCCCGAAAAGGTGCCAGATAGTTACTGTTCAGTGGTGCCGCTTGAGGTGTCATGGCACCATGAGTTGTTTTTAGTTGCCACTAGTTTCACAGTGACAAGTGGTAAATGGGTTTGTTGTTTAAATCCTTTCTTTAGGCTTAGGTTGCCAGTCCCCACTAATTATAGCATATCATTAGAAAATTGGCAGATTATATAATTTTTCTGACAGATACAGTAGGAACACTGAAAAATTAGCTTAGCTAATTAAAATGTGTACAACATTTATACATTAACATACACTATAAATTAATATACTTTTAAGTATTTATTTAATTAACATCTAGGTCACCCATGGAGAATGGGTCCCCTGTTGAGTCTTGGTCCTCCCGAGGTTTCTTCCTACCACTTTCAGGGAGTTTTTCATTGCCACTGGCTTGGTCAACGTGGGATTGGCCTTTTTTAGATAATGTAATATTGTAAAGCTGCTTTGAGAAAATGCTCCATTGTAAAAAGCTCTATATAAATAAAATTTAATTGAATTAAATTGAATTGAATTGAACTACTGTGCAAACATCATTATATTAGATATATAATTGTTTTGGCAATGGTATAACGACTATATATAATTATTTCTTTGCCTCTTTATTAGAATGATACCAAAAAATACAGAGCATCTGTATATAGTATTTTAAAGAAAAAGAAAAATATCAGAACGAAAAATAGCTTCTACAGAAGAAAATAGCGTCTATAGACAGTGTTCAACGCCAAGGTGACCCTTCTACAAGGGTCCAAACAAGTTTGATTGGGAATGGTCTTTTAGGAAGGGTAACAGTCAAAAACGCACTTTGTCAGTATGGAACAAGTTTTGTTAAAGCCCACAGAGTTTGTAATTAGGATTAGAGAAAAATAGTATTGGTTGGGGGGATAAAATACCAGTTTAACAATATGTTATAAATATCATTATACCATTGCTAAAACAACACATTTTCCACAGTACTGTATATATAAGAAAACAACTTAAAACTCTACTCTGTATTCATAAGAGATCTGCAGTAGTATTCAGAATGATGTGATTGGGATTTGGAAACTTTTTAACACAGAGAAAATCCATTTACACATGTCCATTTTGAATGACACTCCTCAAAAATGTGGTACCTCCGTAACACAAATATGGTCAGTTTGCCAAATCTGTAACCAGTGATTTTGCATTTATTGTATTTCACATGACTGAACAATACTTGTTGTTTAACAAAAAACACAGTGGGTTTGGCGCTTTGGTTAGTGTTGTACCCCGAACTGAATTAAGCAGTTGAACATGACTGAATAAATAAATGAGTGACAAAACTGCATTAACTGTTGGTACTTACATAAAGTCTTAAAAGCTCTTTTATTTACTGTTTTCTCATGACAAGATCAAGTTTATAACTATGCTGGTTAAACCCATTCTGGGCAATTTTTAGAGTGGCAAATTAATATAACACACACATTTGGAATGTGAGAAGAAACTAGAGCACCTGGAAGAAACCTATGCATCTGGGTGATGAAGGCAGAGTGCTTGAGCCATTGTCTCCCCCAACTATCTATAGTTAATTTTAAAATAAACATAAATTTATACATATTTTTAGGACAGGTTAAATTGAATTTACTAGCACATTCATTTATATCATCCAGGCAATGACAAGGCTGTTGTGTATTCTTTGTCTGCAGATCAGGTGGCACTGTCTTGGGATTCATCTCCCTGATGCAGAACAAGCTAGGACAAGTCTGGATCCTTCCATAACTCACAGTACACCGTGACCAGGTTAACCTGTGCTAGTGGATTCCATTCAGCAGTTCATCCTGGGTTAGGCAGCTCAGGTGTGCCCCTTGGAGGGGAGGGAGAGTATGGAGGTTCCTCTGGTCAACTTTGAGAACCTGGACGAAATTGGAATAAACCTGGGAGACCCTAGCGATTCAGGATATCCAACTTCACCCACTTTGGAGACACCAGAACAGAACCAGCTGACCTGTGGCCTGAATTCACCGGCACATTCACCACGTGCACAGAGAAGGCCTGGGAACACACCAACCTCTTCCACAACTCTCACAAAGAAATATACATCAAGTAGCAACAGTCTCATCTCCAACTGGAAAGTACTTATGAACACTGAAGGCAGTCCCAGTGAGGCTCTTCTAGGCAATGTAGCTAAAGACTGTTGTGATGACTTATTTGCAGAGAAGCAGAAATTTGAGGAAGGTGAGCAAAGAGTAGTAATCAATGTCTCAGGAATGATGTATGAAACAACATTGAAGACCATTAATCAGTTCCCTGACACTTTACTTGGAGACCCTAAAAGAAGAATCGACTATTTTGACCCCATGAAGAATGAGTATTTCTTTGACCGCAACCGCCCCAGTTTTGATGGAATCCTGTACTTCTATCAGTCTGGGGGTAAGATTCGCAGGCCTGCAAATGTGCCGTTGGATGTCTTTGCTGATGAGATTGTATTCTACAGACTAGGCCATGAAGTGATGGAACAGTTTAGGGAGGATGAAGGGTTTATTAAAGAACCTGAACCTGAGCTGCCAAAATCTGAGCTTCATCGTCAGTTTTGGCTATTGTTTGAGTATCCGGAGAGCTCTAGTGCTGCTAGATTTGTGGCAGTAGTGTCTGTTCTCGTTATTACTATCTCAATTGGTATCTTCTGCTTGGAGACTCTCCCAGAGTTTCGTGAAGATCATGACTTCACTCAAAAAACGATTAATTTAACTCGTGATGCTAATGGCACACTCTTTTCCCGAAACCCACCTAAATCCATGGAATCTGCATTTACAGATCCCTTTTTTGTTGTAGAATCGATATGTATCATCTGGTTCTGCTTCGAGCTTGGAGTGCGCTTCACTGTCTGCCCTAGCAAGGCTGCGTTCTTTGGCAACATCATGAATGTGATTGATATTGTTTCCATCATGCCCTATTTCATCACTGTGATCACGGAGCTGATGGCCTCTCACGATTCAGCGGCTAACCAGAACATGTCCCTGGCCACACTACGTGTTATCCGACTTGTTCGGGTTTTCAGGATCTTCAAGCTTTCTCGTCATTCCAAAGGACTACAAATTTTGGGCCAAACCCTAAAGGCCAGTATGAGGGAGCTTGGCTTGCTCATCTTCTTCCTTTTCATTGGAGTCATCCTCTTTTCCAGTGCCATTTTTTTTGCAGAGGTTGACGAACCTGAAACACAATTTGTGAGCATACCAGAGGGTTTCTGGTGGGCTGTGGTCACTATGACAACAGTTGGTTACGGTGACATGTGCCCAGTGACCCTGGGGGGCAAGATGGTGGGCATCCTCTGTGCCATCGCTGGTGTGCTGACCATTGCTCTGCCTGTTCCAGTTATTGTCTCTAACTTCAACTATTTCTACCATCGTGAAACAGAGCAGGCAGAGAAGCAAGTAATGGACGCAGCTGCAGAGGCTGCTGCAAATCAGAAGAGTTCAGATGATAAATATAACAGCAGCTACTCACTGGATAAACTTAACGGAAACTGGCAGAGTGAAAAAAATGGGATTGCTTGAAAAATTGAGTAGCAATAATATGACTCAACAACAATGCACTTAGATTTTGAATTGACAAATGCATATATTGTAGAATTCTATTATAGTTTGTAATGCTATGCATATACTTATAAGACTTTTGTTGTAAGCATTGTCATACCTCAAAAAAGCTGAAGATCTGGCCAAAGGTTTCTGTAAGCACCTCAGAACAGTGACTGTGCTGCACTTTTAGACCTTAGTAAAGGGCCTGCAGGATTCACAAAGACTATTTACGTAGTTATGTTACTTCTGTCTACCTGTAGTAGAAACAAGTCAGCACTGCATCAAAAGCAAAATATTTTTATTAAAATGTACTGTAGAAATATGACTGCATCTGACTAAAGCCAAAACTGGCATTTAAATTTGTCAGACGTTCTAATGCTGGAGAGTCCTTGATTGAACAATAAGGAATTAGAATCATGCACTCTGATCCTTCTTCCACTGCATCCCATTGCTGAACATGTTGCACTCCCTCAGTGTTACTGTTTGTGAAAAAGCATACACTTATCTATCATCCAAAGTTGATGGTCATTAAATATCTCCTTAGAAACACAAATTATCAACTTGCAGTTAATACAAATTTGCTGATTACATATAGAGCACACAAGTTTAGTACACACTGGCACGACAGCATTTGCTAGTCCTGCATTTACTTCACAACTAAAAAAAAATATGTGCAAATTGATAACATTGATATCAGAACTTCTAGCTAGGTTTCTCATTAACTGTCCAAAGCAGAACATTCAGATGAGACAAACATGGAATTTCAAAGATGAATGGGAATGAATGAGAATGGAGAATGGGAATGAATGAGAATCTTGATATACTGTATGTGTCTGTCATCTGAACCATCAAACCACATATGTTATATAAAATTCCTTTACTTATCAATACATTTGGCATTTAAGTAGGATGCCTCCTGGTCAGCTCCCAGTGAAGCTGTTCCAGGCATATCCTTCTGAATGGAAACCCCAGGGCATACCCAGGACCTGTCTGAGGAATTATATCTCACAATTGACTTGAATATCTGTGGCCAGGGATAGAGAAGTCAACCTTTACAACTTGTTCCCACCATGGCCCAAGAAAAGCAGATGGAAACTGAGATTTAGACTATTTTCTTGCCATGCAACTATAGGCTATTTCCCAGTACTACGGAGGTTTTAATGTAGAACCCTACATTTAGAAAGTGATTTTAGTTCATCTTTATTTAAATTTATTTTAATTATTTTAAGTTTTTCAAGTTATAGCTGTCATTCAAAGAACATTTGATAAATACTCCATTCCTAGTTTAGTGTTCATTGTGCATAAACATGATAGCTGTGTGCATGATAGCTATGTGTATGCAACTATCTAATTAATACCTATAGTATATTGTTAGCTGGACCATTAAGTAATCCATGAAACAGAACAGTACATAGGTATATAGTGTCTAGTGTATACTCAAGCACTACCTCTTAACCTACTGTATAATCTATAAATGTAGGTTCATAATCTTATTAAAAGAAACGCTTACAAAATTATGAAATGTCCCCTGTTTATAAAACATCCCCTGCTTATATATACACTGCTCACAAAACTAGGGGATATTTAATTATGGGATATTTCATGGGAACATAGAATTACAGCCTTGATTCATGCCAATAATAGCACAGCATGATATCACTGTTGTAGCACAGAGCATATGAAGAATAAAAGCTGAGCCCAGTTTCACATTTTAATGTTAACAATTTCAAATGGAAGTAAGAGTTATAATTTGTTCATATTAACTTCAACTTACTGTCGCAATGCTTTTTGGAAACTTGTTCCAGAGTAGTGAAACCTTAATAAAGCATGAAACCAGAAACTATATTTATTTTTTACCATTAGCAAGTTACTTTACTAGATTCAATCATTGGATACCTTAAAAAACTGCACAACTCACACTTGCATATACGTACATAAACAAAAATTAATATGAACGCATGTTGCTGATGACAGCAGTAGTATGTAGTACTTTAAAATGGATAAAATATGTAAACTTATTAACGCTAAACAAAAAATAAATACATATATTCAGTATATCAAATATAAATCAGGAAGAATAAAACCACCAAGCTATGATGGCAAAAATGTCAGTCAAAACAACATTTTTTTGTAAAGGTTAAGAGAAAAGTTTGTTTGTAATAGAGTAAACTTTTAGGATAAAGTACTACATTATGCGCATGTGATACTATGTTTATAAATGGACAGAAGATAATTTTCATGTTCTAAGACAAACACTTGCAGTTTATAAGTTTTGTCCAATGAAAAAAGGATATTGATAACTATTTGTGACCTTTACATCTTAATCTTCTAAATGCATACGAACAAATGTTTTATTTAGCACTATGTTTAATCCATAATAACAGTCATTCTTTTATTCCACAAACTATTTTAAAGAATGTTTTACAGTATTTACCATGATAATACTGGGTTTTTCATTTAACACAGGATTTACCTTTTTCAAAAGAATGTATGAAGCAATCCTGCTTGTTGAAGGGCTTATACAGGGTAAAATACTGTCATTTACTTTCAGAATTCATACAAATACTGTACAGAATTTTCATGTCATCATTAAGCTAATCTTTAGTTTTCCAAGATTGTATTAACAACAAGAGGAGCAAAATCTGAAATGAACTGTTTTTAGCACAGTGTGTACATTTATACAGGAAGCAATAATAAAAAAATAACAGTACAAGCCATTAGAGCTTATATTTAGAGTTACAGATGATTAAAAGCAAGGGTCAGCTTTGTGGACAGAATACCTGAAATCACCATATAAGAAAAACACAGAATGATTTACCTGACCTGTTAAATTGCATGATATGACAAAAAGTTCTGAACGGCTGGCATTCAAATAGCATATCTAAAATCATGGCATGAATATAGAGTTGCTCCCTTTTGCTGCTACAACAGACTCCACTCATCTGGAATGACTTTCCGTTCAATTTGGAAAATGATTTGCAGGGCAAAGCCTAGCTCAGCCAATATTCTACAGTAATTCATGCCAAAGGTAGTGGAGGGCATGAAGAACCTTCACTTCACACTTGGCAATTCTTTATGGACTTTGCTTTGTGCATAGTCATGCTAAAGTAAAAAATGTATTATGCTGATGTAGCTTTTAAAAAGCAGCTTTAAAACTTGGTAGTGACTGTTGTAATCATCATACTGTAAGATTTGTGACTGAGCTTTTAGACGTTCAGACATTTCTACTTTGCAATAAGCATTTTGCTGCAAGTTAATGGATGTATGCTTGATTTTGTGCACCAGTATAGCAGAATCCACTACTCAGAAGTGGTGTTCACATACTTTTCATGGGTAGCATCAGACTTTTCTTGTCTTTGAATAGTATTCCTAATGAGTTCAGCTAAGTTCTCTCTTCACTGGCTAGCTTGAATTATCACACTGAGAGTGAAATAGAAAACCCTAATCAGATCTGAGCCAGCAGCTGAAATTGCAATTTTATTCTTCCTGAACGCTACTTGGATTTGGGTGCAGTGCTTTGCTATTGCTGTACCCAGAGTCTTCAGCAATTCATGGAGACTAGGTTACTTTGCTGATGCAGAACATTTGATCAAAGTTATTCTAACATCTGATCTCAGTGCAATGTATTTATGACAACCCAACTGACCTTCAAGCTTTTTATTCATATTAACTGACTCTAGTTCACACATAATGACAACCATGAAAAAACTTTTTTTAGCACTGTAGTATACTTTAGCTTCACCATGAAACACAGAATTAGGCCTAACAATAGATAGAGGTAATATATTATTATTATTAATAATAATAATAATAATAATAATAATAATAGTTTTAGAGGTGACCATCACAATGCAGTATGAATCAGTTTGACATTTAGTCATGAAACAGCCTCTGTTTGGAGGTGAAAGTGCAATGCAAGTAATAAAATATTGAGCACTGAGACTGTAATGCAACCCAATAGTATGCATATGTTATGTAAGAGAAAGGTGTTGTAAGATGGTGATGCATGACAGCTAGACACTGACTGACAGACACATGAGCAGTGTTACTTTTGCAAAACAACATATTTGCTGGTTATATTGTCTGTTTCATATATGTGCTTGCTTATCAGAATGTCTGTTATAGCGAAAACTGTTAAAAAATCATGATATTTTTTTTTCTTTATAATTAATGCAAAATAAATTAAGTGTGTGAATGAATATTGGTTCTACAAAACAAATAAATGGCTCGAAAAAAGGGCATGTGACTAAGAAACTGAATAGCACTGTTGTGGCCCCTTGGCTGATCCCCTTGGTTGTCTGCCAAGTTGAGGTATGTGGCTGAGTTTTATCTCTAGAACTTGACACTGAGTTGATAGCCTCTGTTAGGGCTAATTAGGAAAGTGGAGAAAAAAGAAAAAACGCGTAAAAGGACACATTATCAGTTTCATACACTACCAACGCAGACTGTCTCATATACTTAAATGGCCAAGTGTTCCACAAGGTCAAGGACTGAACGGAGAGGCACCACCATCAACAATTAATGCCCAGACATTTTGTTCTAGCATTGCAGTGCGTAGGATGGCCAGGTCTTTTTAGTTCTGTGCCTGAACCACATTACTCTCCCATTAGGGCTGTGGAAAGCTGATTACATCTACACGAAAGTGAAAGATACTCACCCTTATAACCTGAGCAAGCTGCAATTTGTCCTTTCACACAATCCTAATTACTAAGGTAACTGAGGTTTACATTCACTGTTTAAACAACCACAGTTAAAACAAATAAGATGTACAGAAAGAGAAAACAGTTTGGGGGTTCAGTAACAGTCTGTATGTGAAGACGTTTTCATGAAGATGATATGCCTTGATATCTAAAAGGCTAAAGCGTGTGTGAATGCCTGTTCATTTGTTCTGATTGACTCTGTCTGGCACTCTCTTTTGATAAGCTTGATTCACTAAGATGCTAATAGGTGGTGACACAAAAAGAATCTATCTCTGGGAAAAATATGAATCATATGGCAGATTTATCAGATAGAATAATAAACCAGTGTGATTCATGTGTATATTGATGAGAAGCTCTTTTGTAATATTTCCTCAACTGAATGAGTAATAGGGCAAAGTAGTGCTGGTGTATTTTCCCAAACTCCAAAAAGCATTATATTCAAAAACCTGTTGGTTCCAAATGTTGGATCTGGTGTCCAGATATACTCTACAGTGAGCAATCCATGGAATATTGTGGTTAAAGTGAGACATACTTTTCTTAGGCACTGACTAGTGGATAATCATTGATTTACAGAGACAGGAAACCAGAACAAAGTTTAACCACTCTTGCGATAAAGTGTCTCCAATGTTACTTCATTTCATGTTTTCTGTCTCTTTCTTTCTTCCACTTTCATTCTTGCTCACATAGACTCGCTGCACCCAGTTGGTAAATTATTTAGTTGGCATTTTGGTCTTCCTTAATAATTTAAAATCGTCCCAGGCTGATCTGATCTGATCTGACTTAGTTTCTATTACTATTCTAAATGCCTTAGACACTGGTATTGTGATACAACCACTATCACAATACTTGCATAAATTTAGGATTTCCCAGCTTCATTTATATGTCAAGGTTTTTCAAGTGGAAAGAGAAACACCTGGTGATCTCAAGCACGAGACTTATCATATGACTGCCTTTTTCCTGGTTTATAAGCCATTATTGTGAAATGTTAGAATTGATCTAATCAGTACACTGTCTCAAGAACCTGACTTCATAACACTTTTAAGATGATATGAGTAATTTAAAACATTTCTAGGTCAGTGTGTACTGGTGCTGTTTTTAGTGATTTCAGATCATTCATACGTTTACTCTATTCTGTCTCCTGACAACACAGTGTAACCTACATTTGTGCTAAAATGTGAACCATCTGTCCATCTGTGTATCTGAGGATTGATTTGGGAAACAGATACCTGTGCTGTGATATTTTTTCAAATATCATTTACTGTTACATGAAAACAACATTCACATCCCCAAATGACTATTCTGCTTCAATCCTGATGCCATTTCGGACCGCAGGAGGGTTGTAGTCATGGAGCTCATAAACGTGTCAACTTACGTAGAACTAACAAAATTGTGTCAGACAGTGTTATCAGGGAGTATTGTTGAGGAATGCTAATGCAGCTGACTTTACAAATACCGTCTTTTGCATGACCTCTAGTGGAAATTTTAAAACATTGTGTGTGATTTGGTTGTAGCTGTAGGTATGTCTATACTATTTGTATGGTCATATAAACTACGTGATGTTGTGACGTAACGTTATTATAAATCTACCATGAAATTATTAAATATTTTTAGAAGACAACTCATATCGGATACTATATTTGCAGTCCGTCACATGTACCATTACTTTTATAAATGACAAGATATTACGGAGTAAATATACTGCTCGCAAAAATTAGGAGATAGTCCAAAATGAATTATCCCCAATAACATATCCCCTATTTTTTGTGAGCATGGTATTTTAGGAACCAGAATTATGATTAATAGCATCAATTACAACTGTACCAATGCAATGACCCTAGAAATTCTTTCTAAAGTGAATGACAATTATTAAAAATGATCTGAAAGTGAGTGTGGCCTATATATGTTTCTAAATTTGTAGATTTTAATAAAAACGTGTCTGTTTATAAGTCATATGTTGGATAACATATTAGGTATACATATTCATAACACTTGTTTTTACTTATTAATTACTGAATGACTCAATTTATTTTTCTCAGATTACTGTTCCTTTCAAAAATGTTTAAAATTGTTATATTAAAAAATTAAACACAACATATACATTATCATTTAAAAAGACTTTGGTGCTTAAAACTCATGAACAGCACTGTACATGAATAAGCTCTCAAACTGTGCAAAACGGGGAAAAGAATGTGCACTAGGCTAGGCTGACATCATGTTGTTTGTTTCTAATGTTATTTAACATATCATGCCATGTATGGTAAGGCTAAACTGTGAATACCTGAGTTCTTCATCAAGATCCTAAGGTGTTTAATCTAACCACTAATTCCATGGCTTCGGTTGGAATAAACAAACTTCTACACAAACATATAACTGTGAGTATTGCTCTTCTTTTTTGAATTCTACCAGAATACCATGAAATGAGACTAATTTCATTATAGAAGGTATACTATGATGTAATTTGTTTACATTCATTCTTTTCTATCAGTTCCTTTGTTTAATGCCTGAGCTGGGGGAAAAGACAAAATAAGGCATTTCAAAAGAACAAAAAGACCATTCTGTAAGCATTGTCTAGGATCATTGTTAGGAACTGAACTTGGGCAACCAAAAGGTCCACATAACAAAACTGCAGCTCATGTAAAGCACTTCTCTACAGAGAGGGGCACAACATACCTAATACGGTATTACCATGGTCCTATCGTGACAAGAAGACAAAACAGTACGGAGAAAAGGCAGGCAAACAGGTTTTGAAGACGACATACTGTTTACGTGCAGATGAATGCTGTTGATACCAACATCATCAGATTGAAGCTGCAGGTGGGATTTATTATGTTTATTCATTTAAACAATGAATAGGTAGGTTGTTGGCCCGAGGGACTGAAGAAGTAAAAGATCATTTTATGGTCAAATAGGCTACGTCATTTATTCTAATAGCTACGTTGAATTATCGTTTTGTAGATATGAAGCATGAAACAGTTTCCTTTAAAAACAACGCCTACTTCCTCGTATGTAGACAGGCTACAGTAAAAAGAAGAACCAGGAGAAAGTCCCTTTATCCAACCTGACGTTTTTGCTTACCTGTGAATGACCTAAGCGCTGGCTGCGATTGGATGTTACCATGGAGAGGTGGGGATAACAAGAGATATATCCATACTTGGCTCGAGCTCGATCGCTTAAAGAGTCTGTCTATGGTTGGCATGGTTTATATTCTGTGCGGCTAACGAAGACAGGTTATAAAAAGGTAAGAACAGTCTACAGTTATTAAGTTGAGCGTATTCCAGAATTACAGTTTAAACGACACGAAACGATTTAAACTCGTTTTATGTCACGGATTGATTGTTTACAAGAACGTCATGTCACCATTAAAACAACAACAACCAGGTAGCAGCGACTGTATTTAAACCTTTTAGACTTTCATTTAACTCGTGATTTCTACAAGTCTAAACATATCTTAAACTTCCCCCCCCCCAAGAAAGGTCACCCGTGGTATCCAGAATGCCTTTTCCTGAGCAGGATGCAGACGCTATGCCACAGGTGCTCTGTGTTGGAGAGAAGGACTCTAAACGGCTCCTGGAAGCGTATGTAAAGAGGAGCTTAAGCCTTAACGATGGCTCGCAACGTGCATCGAAAAAAGAACGTAGAGCAGCCAAATGGACCACTCCTCACCCTGCCAAAATGGTACGGAAACATTCCAGCGACACTTCCCTTCACCATACAGTCTCAGATTCACTGGAGGACCTTGGGGACGATGAAGCATTCTCAGAACCAGAAACTGGGAGAGGGACGCAGACAACCAGTGAAAACTCAGATAAGAAATCGAAACCATGGAAGAAGAGAGCCACTCTGAGTCAAAATGATAGATCATCTGAATCTCGCTGTTCTGATGGGAAGCCCACTGACAAGTCCCAGAAGTTGCTTTTGGATACTGACTTGATGCCAGAAGCACGTGGCACCACGGCTGATGCTTCATCACAGTCGCTTCGGCCTGACCAGCTAGAAAGCTCAACTGAGATGAAGAAGCACAAAGAGGGGAAGAAGAGTAAGAAGCCATCGATATGGAAGAACGTCCTGGGATGGTTCACTAGAGGAAACAATGATAAGTACGAGGAACAAAATGGAGATGAAGTGAGACTCGAAGAAGCCCTTGGTGCTACAGAACCCTCAACTCCACCAACCTCTTGCCTGCCTCTTTACACTGGGGATGCTGTTGTCTTGCATCAGACCAGGTCCAAGAAGAAGCGGCCCCAGAAGAGGTTTTCCTTTAAGAGGCGAAGTGGGGACATGGGAATTGATAAGACAACTGGGAGGCCACTTACTCTAGACCTGTCTACGGATGCCCATAGTCACATGGTAAAATGTATGTATTCATATACATTTAATAAATCTTATATAATAGCATTAGTTATATAATAGCCTTAGTTGAATGACTTGGACTGGCATGAAACACACCCAAGCCATAGAGCTGTAAAATACCAAATACATTTAATGAAAAGGTTGTCTTAAAGCAAGAATCATTTAGTCATTATTGTTTTTCTAATAAGATTGCTGTGTTCATTTTGGTTTTCATTACCCATATGACTGTCTGTTTATTGTTTGCAGCAATTAAGGAACTAGAGCCAACAAACTCATATTATGAGAAAGTATCAGAAGAGTTACAGAAGATTGTGAACGAGGTAAAAAACAGTCCAGCGGAAGAAAACAGGACATTTACTGATCCGGTTCAGCCTACAGACATTGATGGCTTACCTAGTAAGTGTTGGACTAAGTATAATTGAATTTACTTTAGCTTTAGTTAAGCAGCGTTTGTTTAAGGAGGATTGTTTTGACCATGGGTGTTTGTAAAAAATGTTAATTCTAAACTATTTATTTATGATAAAGTTACAATTTAGTAAAAAGCTCTGAAAGGTTGGCTAGAGACATAAAATGACTTGTTGCCACCTTTTATGCAGTGTCTCGAGAGGAAGTCATTAAAAGGATGGTTTCGTTGTTAAAAGAAGAAGGCGATGTTATAGATTTAAAGGTAATTTATATTCCCTTAATTCTTTGCATATTTCTATATGAAGATGACTAGACTACAAGAGTAAGGATATACATGGTATGAAAGGGACTTCTAACTGAAAGGTTGTACTCTTCCCCACAGATTAGGGAATGTCCTACCATTGTTTCATTTGTCAGCACTCTCTCCTATGGCTCATTCCAACAATTGGCAGACCAGTACGTAAAGTCTGAGGTCTGTCATCAGACAACACAGCCTCCTAGAGCAGCTCCAGAGCTAATGAAGTTTGCCTTCACATTGGACTTTACGGCCAGAGTAGCTGGTCTGTCTCGCCATGCTCCTGGGCACATCCTTGGCTTTGGAAACCAATATCTTAGCGATCGGTTTACTTACATGAGTGAGAGCATGCCTCATCTTTGTAACCTAACAGAAATAGAGGACAAGAAAAGCTGGTGAGTCAATTGCCTTTTCAAAGTCTGTCAATGAATTGAAAAAGCTCTACCTTTTCTCTTAGCATCTAATTACTCATATATTAATTTTCATCATTGTTGCACCTCTTTTCAGATGTATCCCACTGAGGCACCATCAAAGGATATTTCATGGCCTCAAAAAAACAGCATAGCTGAATCTCACTCCAGCACTTTGATTTAATTAAAATAAGTAAGTGTATAGTAAGTAATAAAAACTTATACTAGTAAGTGACTCTCGAAACACAAATAAATTTCCACTTTTCCATCTGGTCAGCCAATACAAACCTGACATACCTTCCACTGTTGGCTATAGTACATTATGAAGATTATTAAGACCTTATTAACTTATTGGTTCCTTATCAACCAATCAAATCCAGAGTGATCACCTAAAGCTGTTTTACATTTAATTTATTTACCTTAAAGCAATACAGATTTTCAACTATTTTTCTTGTTAGTAAAATATATTTTGTTGTGCAATGTTCAAGAACACTAAGCTGTGAATTGTGTATGCAGGCATACACAAGATAACAAGGAATGCCTGTCAATAAATATATTTTGTCTATAGATCGTCTATTTATCGTCTCTATTGTGTTTAAAGATTTTTATGTTGAATGATTATGCTAATAGGTAACATCACTACAGACATAAGAAGTGGTCTAAAGTAAAAAGCAATTGAAAGTAAGGCCTTAAACATTTGGGTACATGGATAAGGTACAGCTGTAACATAGCACCACCATTACCACTAAAGAACAAAAGGCTTCATATTAAGCTTATATTGATGCACAATGTTACATTGAGACTAATCATATATACTTGAGAAGGACATGCTGACTCCACACAGAAAGGATCCATGATGCTCCACCTGGGATTAAACCCAGGACCTTCTTGCTGTGAGGCAACAGTGATACCCACCGAGTCACTCCACTTATTTGTCTAAGGAAACAACACAGGTCCACGGACTGTATGATGTAGCAAACGTGTTAGGAAGCAGTGTGTAGCCCACACATGGAAGATGGGGTCATTGCACAACAAAGGGTGAACATATTCAAACAGAACTGTAGTTTTGCTCAGTATTTATGACCATTTACAGCCCAGCACACCCAACAAAATGCCAGCAAATTCAAAATCCACGGTATCATTAATAAGTGTAATAATATGGATATAGGAAACGTCCAATATACTTAATGTATTTTTAACTCACACCAAACCTAAGCATGTAGTCACAAAACAGTCATGACAGCTGAAAAATATTGCTCACAACAAATAGGGGATTTATCAAAATAAAATATCCCATAAATTCTAAGTGCAGTATAATTGCAAAGTGAATGCAAGCAATGATGGGTACCTGAAATACTATTTATTGCCAGTTCATCGTAGTAACATGATATTATCACTCATATTTTGACAAGGAGGCATGGATAGAAATTTACCTATGTCGAAGAAAATTTTATTTTTTAAATAACATGGCAAAAAACTGAACTAAGCAAAAAAAAAAAATCATCAGTTCAACCTATTTAATTTAAGAAATTATGTTTAATATTATGACCTGTTCTAGGGTTGATTAAATTACTGTGTGGTTTTTTGTTGTTGTTGTGCTTTCTGTGTGGGGTCAAGTCACATGAGCGTGATCATTTTGAAAGTCTGGCTTCCTGGTTTTTGAGTCTTATGTGAACGTTAGTGTTGCACTTCCTGTTTGTTTAAACGTCATCGGTAAATTTGCTTTTGAACAGGCTCTAACAAAAGAAGTCCAGAACAGGAAGATACGTTACTTCTGCTGCAGTTAACCAACAGAGCTTAAGAAGTACCTGGCCTAAGAAATCACCAGCCAATGGCACCTTAGATTATAGCTAAAAATGATTCACTTTGCTCTTTATGCAGCCATCTGGACTGCAAACATTAAGATATAGCTGTGCAACCTTGTGGCAGAACTGTTACAAAAAAGATGGTTTGGGGAAACAAACAACATGTTGACCCCAGAACAACAAGTCCAAATTTGTTATTTTTGGCAGCGACTTCTTTTGAGGTGCAAAGATGAAGGGCTGATGTCAGCATTTGTGAAGCCCACCGTGATTCATAGAGGGTAATCAATGCTTTCAAGAGTATTTTTCTGGTGATGCTGTTTGAGTTTCCTATCAAACTGAAAACATCACAAACCTGTATATCTACCACATCATTCCATCTTATGAGTGCCCAGTTGGATAGTCATTCCTTCTCCAACATTATGGTTCCAGAGTATGAACAAACAGATAAAAATATTGCAATTGGTGCATCTCTAGTAAAACATGGTCTCTCAAACCATGAAAGGGGGCGTGCCGACAAACGGCCTGGCTCCCACTGTCACTTAACCTAAATCCTATAGAGCTTGTTTGAGATTAGCTAAACTGAAGAGTAAGGACAAGGTATCCAACTTGTGTGCAGTAACTAATGGAACCTCTTTAGCACCTCTATAGGAGTCTCTACCAGCCAGTACAATCCTCAATCTGTGAAATTGCCTCAACAGCATGTTTAACTTAAATTTCAGGTGCAGACTTTACACAGTATGGGAACTGTAAGAAACTAGGGGGAAAAATGAGAACAATTCATATGATTTCCCCTTTTTATTTAGTTTTTAAAAGGAAAAGAAATATTAATCAAAGAGGCCAAAGCCCATGTCTTCATCCGACTCCTCAGATTCTTCTTTCTTCTCCTCCTTTTTCTCTTCCGCTGTTATAATACAGGTATTCATGTTATTGACACTTATTTAAAATTGAAAAAAACAATGGATGTAAGTTGGAGCTCTAGGAAGATGACCAACTTACCTGCAGGGGCTCCTCCAGCTGCAGGCGCTCCACTGCTAGGAGCAGCAGCAGTTGCTGCTACAGCACCACCACCCGCTGGCACGGAGGCTAACTTAGCAAGGCCTGCAGAAATATATTCTTAAAATCATGTTTTAAATATGAAATTATTTAAAGAGCAACAAAGTCCACACACCTGAATTCATGACTTCATTGATGTCTTTGCCATTCAGTTCACTGATGACCTACAAGTTGTATGTTAATTAGTGGAAAATCCTTCATAATGCATTAAAGCATGCAAATACTGTTTACAAAAGGGAAGTGAAACCTACTTTACTGAGGCGTTCATCATCGGCCTCAATTCCTACACTCCCCAGGATGTTCTTGATATCCTTGGCGGAGGGGTTGTTGTTGCCACCTAGTACAGCCAAGAGGTAAGCGGCCACGTAACGCATTCTGAAACAAATATTACAGACTTCATTAAAAACGTACAATTTAGCAGAATCAATGGCAGTGGGAAAAGACATGCTCAAATATTTCATTATAACAACTCGTGTATAATAATATATGCACACTCAAAGTAACAGATGGAATTGTTGACACTGTCAATTCAGCAGTGGAGAGTTTTGATCTCCATTTCATTAATGCCTGTCTGTTCTGAAATGCGTTTCTTAATCTTAAAATCAGTTATTTTTGGATTTCTCTAATGAACGTCTCAAATGAAATCCATAACCATGGTTGTTCCTTTGCTTTCATACTTTTTTATTTCATATATTTGAGTTAGAGGGGAAGAGGGGAAGCCCATGTTGGGCTGTCATGTTTTTTTTCACAATTTCTGCCATGAGACAAAATTCTTATGGAGCAGCCAGTTTGTTATTCTTTAGCAAATGAAAGAAAAGTACTTTGTATATGAGCTGCAGTCTTAGTACAAGTGACAACACTTTTAGATCACCACAGTCATGTCAGTCATAATTGTTTTAGTGCATGTTTCAACAGAATTAATAAATTAAAAAAAAAAAGACTCCAGCTTTGGGGATCAGGCATATAGCCATACATTAATGTCAGTTCAGAACCAGACGTTGTCATCCTGTGTAAAGTAGTTAATCAAATGTTCTTGACGGTCCCAAAAAAATTTACATTTTTGTAAATGGTAACAGCAAACTTCTCGTTTTCAATCTTGAACCAAGTAGTACCCTCTTTAGCTTTAGGAATCCACATCCCTGAGCATGAAAAAGACATTAAGTGATTCTAGTAATATGGATTAGTGCTGCTTTACACATCTGGTTCACACATTGCAACATCACCTATCTCATCTAGGCTCCATCACTCTAGCTGAGAGAGAACTAATAAGATTTAGATTTTAATGCTGTTGCTGATTCTGCTTCTTCAATTGATTATCAGTACCTATTACACAGGTTATCTAACAGGTAAATCAGACTTTAATTACTGTATTACTCACCAACCAATGTACAAGATGCTGCTGTCAGATTTATATGAATCACAAGGAGCCAATGTATAATATCACTTTACATTTATTTAATTTGAGCCTCGTGGGTAACGCGACAAACGTCATTGCACATATTAACAATGTTAAAATCGGTCTTGCTTTATAGAATCCGTGCATGTTAATCCTCTTGTATTTTGTTAGGGCACATATAAGCACTGAGCAAGTAGTTTCAAACGTAGTTTCTACTTAAATACACACAAACATCTGCCTTCAAGTTACAACAGGGTTTACCCGCCTGCCTAAGCACATTGTGTGTTGCACTGTTTTGGGCTTTTTTTTCCAGCTCAAACTGTCCTGAAAAATGAAAGCGCCTGATTACAAGTCTATAAATATCCATAAATAGACTAGCGAGTACCAATACGGACAGAAAATAAAGCCCGTCTTTAAATTGCTCTGACATGTGCCATGCTTGTATTTTTGTTCTTATTTGTAATTTCTTATTCCTTATCGTGTGGTGATTTTGGAGGTTCTTTACAAAAATTCAACAAACCAACCTAGTTCGTACTGTTTATTCGTTTGTAAGGCAGTTACTATTAGATCTTATAAACAATGTTTTAGCCAAAATTGAACATATCAGGGCAATTCATGATATGCTGGTAAAAAACATTTAATACAATAGTTTATTTTACATTGCATTGCAATGTAATGTAATCCTAATGCTTCTGAAACTCGTGTCAGTTAAACCTTACCATCCAATACCAAACAATTTTATATATAAAATATATATAAAATTGCTATGTAATAATGTTTGCTCAGCACTGTAGCGACTGAAGACAAGATGGAGGCTCAGCCATAGCGTGGCCTCCATGCTAATGTCAAGCAGAATAACAACAAGAAAGCTGAGAAGATTGTCCTGTATTTACCGATTTAATCCTTTTGGTTATGTTTATCCAGACTGTTAAATACTGTAATAACAAAAATAATTAATAGTCGTATAAAATAACTTACTTTAAGTCTGTAAAAGACACGAAACGTCGGTCACGCTGGACTTTCCGGACGGAAGAGATCGAACACAAGAAAATATGGGCGGTATGAGGATGTATGCAGAGACTTGATTGGTGAACCAAAGTGCTTGTCAAAATCTAGGGTCATGATTGGACTAGCGACAAACAGGCTGTGCTACATTCGTAATTGATTGTGACTATGCCTTAAGGCCTTTGAAGTCTACACTCGTAACGGGAAAATTAATCTTAAACATTGATTGTATTGATTGATTGATTGAATTGATGGTATCCAGATTTTATAAAGTACATAAAATGCAAAAATAATATGAATAATATTGCTACAAACTAAGTACACAAATGCATACTTTATAGCCATGTTATTATTTGTTGACAACCCAGAAAACTTACCCCCAGAGTAAAATCTAGTTTTTACTACTGAACTCTCATCAGTCCCCATTACCTGTACACCACTAAAAACCAATCAAATTAATTGTACTGTATCGTGCAATAATATGTATATTTATACCTTTTTATGTGACACCCTCAAGTGCATTAGTGTTTTGACAGTATACCTAAGCTTGCTCAGAGCACCTGACTCCAGTCAGTATGCCACTCCCATGTGGCATACTGTATTTATATTCTTATATTTTGAACTATTTATAGTGTGTGTCTTTTGCTTACTTTCTCCTTTTATACTTTGGCATATATGCTTGCTCCAAACATTATCTTGTTGTACTCGTACAATGACAATCTTATCTTAGCTAATGTGGCTAAATTTACACTGACTGAGCACTCTTTATTCGAACAACAGATGTGGTTCAGCTTAAGCAGACCAACAGCTTAACAAACTATAATTGACACAGTGTGCTTAGAAACCATTATTATCATTATTATTATTATTATTATTATTATTATTATTATTAATAATAATAATAATTATTATTATTATTATTATTATAAAAGTAACATTAATGTGTTGTTCTTGAACTTCTCAGGTAACTTATTTATAGATAATCATCTGGTCATGAAGTTGTTGCTGGAAACTGGGGACCAGAGTTTGAACCCCATGCTGGGCTTGCACCATTAAGGTCAGATGATGAGGACCTTCCATCCAGGGAGTACTCTTGAATGTTACAATGTCCCTTGAAGATGAGCAGGGTCTAAATGGGAGCTTTCACATAGTACTGTCCTGCTGCCATGTTCACGCAATAATATACCTTCATATGCTTGAAGTAACATAAACGTAAATTAAAATCATGACAAAAGTAACCTTTCGAATATCTCCAACCCTCCTGTATTTGGAGAACAAGTGTGCAAATACATAAACAGAAACCCGCGTCTGCTATAAACACTTCAACTATGGGCCACAATGTAAAAACGCCATTCTCAAGGAATTACATTTGAGATGTTGAAGTTGATCTGAGGCACCAGGTAAATGAAATTCTTCAACTTTGGGTGGTGGGACTGTTCCAGTAAATACATGGTCTGCATGGAAGATAAATCTTGCAATGTTATTAAATAATGCATTTTAAACTACATGTTGTTGCTGTTTGGACACTTGAATACTGGTATGGTGGCATGCTGCTCAATTAGTATGTTATGGCTGGCCAACCAAAGCAAAATCAAAGTATCCTTTTTTACCCCCACTTATCTTGTTTGATTTGCAAGTAATGTACTGTTTGGCAAGTGGAAGCCAGATGATGAGCATGTAACGACACCGCTGTTCCTAGGTGGCAGCAATTCCTTTAAAAATTGGTCTATAGATTAACCAACAAAGACAGGCTAAAGATTTTTATCTGACACAGCAATATTCGTTTTACCAAAATAATCCAATTGAAAACAGTAACATATATGACCAAAACAAATATGTGTTATAAAAATGTATTAATTTGCAAAGATTTTAAACATTAAACAGCTCAGACTGATTTTCTAAGTTTTCCATAACCATGAGCTTTGGTCAAACACAATGCCAAACATCATACGATGTTTACTCAGAACTTCAATTACAGTTCCAACAGTTCCTCCTCATTCTCTTGCATGGTGAGGTAGGACACCAAGCCTAGTACAAAGTCCATGATCTTCCTCCAGCTGGTGATGTACCAAAATTTATAAGTAGCCTCAGAAAGCACGACCAGGAAAAAAAGGGCAAGGAAAGCCAGAAAGATCCGATCCAAGTGATGCATCAGCTTCTCTTTAAACGTGCGCTGTTCCCATGGTAGAGCAGCTCGAGCCTCAGAGTAGCGACCAAAATGCAACAGGGCCTCCTCTTCACTGTTTACCTCCTGTGCCTCCATTTCCCTCTCCTCTCCAGATTCATGTCTATCAACCATCTTAAATCGCTGCTGTTCCAAAAGTTCTAAAATGTACAGGCCAGCAATAGCAACCTTTTCCTTCAGGCCTTATTCTTTATCTGGCAGTCTCAATATATTTTAAGAATTGGTTTCTTCATTAAACAAGTTCAAATAAAGAATAATACAATCAGCTATAGTGTAGTCTACTCAAAAATGATCTCTGTCCACCTGGAACAGAAAATGCTGGTGCTTAGCACACCTCAATAAGAGGATCAGTGAGACTTAGCAGCACTCTCAGCAGTTCCAAATCCAGCATGTAGGTTACGTGCACAGATGGCAAACATGCTGCTGATAGACAAATCTGCAAACTGTATGCAGTGCTTAATCACTCGGATTACAAATACACTTATAAGCAAATACACTTATCCAGTTTTTTTAATCACTTACCCAAAACTACCATTTCACCCATTTTGCTTACCACAAACACATGCATGTTGTACTCAGTCACATATCTGATCAGTCTGCTCCAAGTACTTGTGTAAATGTATTTAGTAATTAATTATAGCCTTAAGTTTATTTTTTACTTTAGAACGATATAACTCTATATAGCAGATCTCTACAGTAGCATAGATGTCACTCAACTGAAAACAAAGCTTTACATGACAAGCACCACTAACATAACAATAATGTTCTTTTTTCCCCATACCAGTTTGACCAGTATCAGTACAATAGGAATCAGAAAAAGGAAGCCTAAACAAACAATCATGCAAACTAGGCAACATATTAAACTAAACTAAAATATAATTTAACCACAGAATAAGCAATTTCCTTGTATTAATTTGTACAAATGTCAAAATTGAAATAACCCCCAATTTTGTGAGTAGTGTATTTAACACTAGTTATATTCATACATAGCTTATTAGCACAATTTGAAATGCTCCAAATTATACCCAAGTAGTAAGAATTGACTCAAAAATGCAAACTGGGAAACAGGAATTTATCAGATTGTTTTATTTTGTTGCACACATGGACAATGAGATCTTCACATAGGTTTAGGAGGAGCTCTCGGGGCAGCACCCTGCAGAGGAAAAAAAACAGTACAAAATTACAACAGCTTCATAATATTTCATTTTAAAAATGTAGGCATGTCCAGACAAATGCAAATAAGGCAATGGCCGAGTACTTACACTAGGCCTGAAGCGTGGGGGTGGTGTGCGGTCCTTACGGGCCTCCCGAGAACGGTTCCTCACCACCTTGCTGTGAATGGCACAGCTCACGCAATAATGCAGCTTCACATAGAGCTTGGGCAGGACATAAGCTACGAAGGATAAACAAAGTACGCAGTTACATTTTAAATAACCTGTTTCATATTTCTGCTCATGTTCTTCTCTCCCGGTTTTAAAATCTCTCCTCAAAACATCCGTTTTCTAATTAGGTTGTTAAGCACTTTGGGCTTGTGAAAGGTGCTAGATAAATATATTTTTTTTTATGTTTGTTGTTGCTCTGCACAAAGCATGTTTGGAGGATGCTTTCCTGCTATCAACTAAGACTATGAGAACTCAAATGTCACTAAATATGCAATATTTGCACAAAAAAAGCATGTACATTTGTATGGCGCACATGCAGTAAGCACGGTAAGCTATTTGCTTGTCACTTTGGTTTGAATCACATCGGATATATATTGCTTACAAAATGAAAAGGGAAATATCCCCCAATTTTTTGTGAGAAATGTATTATCAGCCTCTTTAGCTGTGCACACATTACACAGCCTAAGTACAATTTAAGATCCACATAAACAGATGCTATCCGTTACTGTTCCATCACATGCACAAAAGTACCGTGCAACAGAACTGGACATTTCACTCACAATCAAATACGCTAGCTTCTGAGATGTCCCTCACAGCTGCAGCCTCAACGATGTTCCTTATGACAAATTTCTTGATGGCTTTGTCTTTAGGTACACAGCGAGCACAGTTGGTGCAGCGGATGGGCTGAACATGCCCACGGCCCTTCTTGGCACGCCCGTTGTTCCTTCTCTTCTTAGTCTAGCATTAGGGAAAAGGCATTTAAGAAGAGTTAAATGAAAGTATACGAATGAGAGCTGATTACATTTTGTAATGCAAGAAAAGGACACAAATTTCACAATAAATTATTATAGATAATATAACTAATAAATGACAGTTTTTAAAATGATTAGAATTTACTCTAACAAAATGATCCCATAATATTCAGGGAGCGCTTCAGGTTTTAACAGCTGAAGTTCACATGCAGAAAAAAAAGAGATATTTCAGCAATATGATCATTTAGGCTTTCTTGATTGACGTTACTGGCTGTCATCTGTATGCTCCCACACCCATAACTTCTGTTCTGCAACTGAAAACTAAGGAAAAGCAAGATGAATTTAAAATCCTGTCTGATTAAAGGCTCGATAAGCTTGTTTGTATTCTTTTTATATTTTATTTAAGATATTAAATAGGGTATTACATTTGTTGAAACTGTTCCAATATTGTAAATTGTATATTAAATTGTTGTACAAGAACTACACTATTTTATAACAAATATGGATAATAATAAAGGTAATGTTTTCACTCAGCTATTTAAAATATGGGGAAGCTCCATTTTGCTATCAATTTAATTTGTCACCATTAATTTGACTTTCAATTGCACAGGACTACATAATCAGGAAAACATATTCAGGACTACATAATCAGGAAAACATTCAAATTGCAGATTGTGAATCAAGTTAAGTATATCGTTACAGTCCTAGTAACATCCTTAACTGAATTTAACTGGCAGTGTCACAGCTTTGCCAAACAGAGTATTTCTATTTTAATTATATTCCTAAAATAATACCAGAGGATGCCCAATATCCAAATCAAAGCATTATAGGCTTAGCATACATATATATCTCACAAATCATTAAATTACTTCGTTCAAAGGAAACCGACGTGAAAGAACATCGCAGACTGTTTCCAAGCAAATGTGTTGTTTCGATTAAAAATAAATCAATCAATAAAATCACTATCAATAATAATAATAATGATAATACTCCGGATCTATGCACAGAAAGGCTGGACAAACGCGCTGTACTATAAGAAAAGTTACGAGTAACAAGCATGCACCACATACAGTACACACTGGTAAACGACGCATTTTCAATACGATCACAGTGGCTTCGTCTCACTAGTCAAACTGGACTAGCCATACAAAAAAAGCAATTCCACGTCAGTAAAGCGATTTGACCATCAAAATGTTCACGTAGGTTAGTGGAAGCACCTCTCTATCTCTTTCTCAGCCCTCTGTTCTCACAGGCCGCATTTAGCACGAGGAGAAGCGAATGGACGGCAAGATCGTTTTCATTTATATACACGCTACTGGCCAATATTTATTCAATCTGCCTTAGCTTATTGCATTGTCGCAACAATTCTGTTCCGGAACTGGGCATCTGGTCCAAAATATAAACTATTAACTTAAAGATTAATGCTATTCGAACACTTCTCCAACACGTTTTAGTACTCACCATCTTGGAAAGGAGGCAGGAAAGAGGACCGGAAAAGGCGGTACGGAAGTGTAATAACGTCTTTCCACCGCTCAGAAAAAAAAGGCTGTGAAAAATGTTTTCTGATCAATATACAATACGAATAAAACATAGAATCTGATCAGAATACAATAGAGCAGTTATTATGATATATCATAATAAAATGCACCAATTCCAAACGTCAAGCCCAGGCAAACCCAAACCCCAATCACTCATTGTTTAATATTATTGCATACTTTTGAACATTGGTACTTATTATATTTCATATATTCCATATATCATAACATATACTGCTCCCAAAATGTAAGGGATATTTAAAAACATATGTGGATGATCCAACGAGAACTGCTGGACAATCTGATCTGTCTTGGGTGATCATACACCCTACTCAACGTGTGGCTCTCTCGTCCAGTTTGACATGCTTCTGTTCATTGCATGAATATATCACTTGCCACTCAATCATGATAATTGGGTTTGCATATCATTTGCGTAATCGAATAACTTTCTTTGACTTTTCATTTGCTTTTCTGATGATCTTGTTTAATCAAATAAAATCAAATGATTCTTTTTTTAATCGCTTCATATTCATTTTGAAATATCTTCTTTTTTGTGAGCAGTATACATGGACCATCTGGGTTTGCACATAATATGGATTCCATGGCAGCTGGAGAACATGCACTTAGTCATTACACTAAGAGTGAAACATACCAAATACCAATAAGTTCTGAAATGTTTCTATTGTTCCCTTGTTGGTTTTCAAAGATTCACCATTTCACTTAAATAAGAAAATATTCACTACTGGTCACAGACTTTAGGCCTAACTGTTATGGATGGATGTTAAATCACTCTTAAGTTAAATTTTAAATAATATTTGGTTAAAAAAAACCTCTTACTCTTACTAGTAACTTGCCATGTCACTACTGATTATATCACTACTTGTTGCTGATAACAGACTGATGGTCATTTGTATCTTTGGTCTGGACCACATGGCATCCATTTTTTCCCCCAAAAAGATCTTCTGAATTATTTGACCACAATGCACATTTCCACTGTTTGATGGTTCATCCTAGCATACGTGAAGTCTAAAAATTTGTGCCATCCAAAAAACAGGGTGTTTCATGGTATGGGGCTGTGTCAGGAGCCTTGGCAAAGGTCATTTTCAGTTCTGTGCTGCAACATTAATGCAGAAAAGTACACTGTGATTTTAGAGCAACATTAATTCCTTTAAGGATATACAGTCTTTTATAGGGACGTCCATGCATTTTTCAACAACACAACGCAAACCAAGTCAAATCAGAAAAAGTTAAGACTGAAATATGCAAATCCATCTCAGTCTTTCATTAAGGAACATTTCAATTTGTTTAAAAACAACCCTAACCCTAGATCATCTGCCTACCTCAAGAAACACTCAGCCTTTTGTAAACACTGCTTTTGTACCCAGTCATATATATAATTACCTGTTGACATCACCTGTTTAAAATCACTTTTAAAATATCTGTAGATTTCTAACTTATTAATAGCCATTAATTGCCCAGTGCCAAATTTTCTTGTAATATGTTGCAAGCTTGATTGTTTATTAACAAATACAATGTTAATAAATACGTTGATCAGTCAAAACATGAAATATCCTGGTTTCATACTGTCTGCAATTATATAAAAGTGAAAGTACATGTAAGGATCACTTCGGTATATATTTTTTATTTGTATTTTTCATACCGTCATAACGTTTTCTGGTTTCTGTTCTGGTTTCTGATTGGCTGAATATACACCGGTTCGGAAGTTAGGACCCAGCAGTAGTCGCTGTGCTGTTTCGTGTCGTTGCCTGGAGACAGTCAACACAGATTCTCGGTAAGAGCCGCAGGTTAAATTCATTTAATTCATTTCACTTACTTAAAAAAATATATAAATAAATAACGATACTTTTGAGTGTTTCATTAAATAGTTACAATTTATGTTTATGAATTTCATTTAAGTAAGTTCATATTTATTTCTCTAAAACATACAGAATGCCTTTTAAGCGTACGAAGATGAAAGGTTTCACTCTTTTTTTTAGGTCATTTCTTTCTAAAAGATTATTATTATAAGAGAATGATTTATGCTGCTGTGGTTAGTGCTGATTTAGTGATGGTTTAATGGGTGGTTTTGCTGGTAAGGCTGGTGAACCAGCAGTTTAACTAGGTTAACTAAACTAGGTGTTCTAAATACAGCATATGCTGGCCTTTCTGCTTTTTTTAGTTGATCATCCTGAATGTATTATATCCTTTATTTTAGTTTTGTTAAACATGCTTACTAGTAACAGTAACTGTGTTTTTTGCATTCATGTTTGTAAAAGTATAACAATGTGCCAAAAATCTGAGCCTACTGCTGAAAATGTTTTATTACTAATTATATAATTAGTGTAACAGTTGAGTCTTTAAAATAAATATTTATCAGTATTTTTCATGTCCAGTGTTTGTTAAGCTATCAGTATTTGTTACACTAACAACTCCATTGGCCATTTATGTGGGCAAAGTCAAGTGTCTCTTTGTTTCATTGCAGTCATTTGCTAAAATCAAAAAAGTTCATTAATGTACACTCAGTATCCCATCTTGACAAAAAAACAAACAGCAAATTTATTAAAAAAGAAATATCACATAAGAAGATCAGACCCCATGTTATTAGTTCATAAGTAACCCTGTGCTCGGTATTTAGTAAAGGCACCCTTTTGAGCTATGAGTCTTCTTGTGAATGATGCAAGTTTTTCAGACTTTGATTTGGGGATTCTCTGACATTCTTCCTTGCAGATCCTCTCGAGTTCTGTCAGGTTGGTTGGTGAATGTTGGTAGATGCCATTTTCAGGTCTCTTCAGAGATGCTCAATTGGGTTTAGGTCAGGCCTCTGGCTGGGCCAGTTAAGAATGGTCACAGAGTTGTTCCGAAGCCACTCCTTTGTTATTTTAGCTGTGTGCTTAGGGTCATTGTTTTGTTTGAAAGTATACCTTCGGCCCAGTCTGTGGTCCTGAGCACTCTGGAAGAGGTTTTCTTCCTGGATATTTCTGTACAACCAGTCGTCTTTTCCCTGCAGCTGAAAAACACCCCATAGCGTGATGCTGCCACCACCATGTTTCACTGTTGGGATTGTATAGGGCAGGGGATGAGCAGTGCTGGTTTTCCCACACATAACGCTTATAATTAACGCCAAAAGGTAAATTTATCAGACCAGAGAATCATGTGTTTTTGGCAAACTCTATGCTTTCATATGTCTTGCACTGAGGAGAGGCTTCCGTCGGGCCACTCTGCCATAAAGCCCCGACTGGTGAAGGGCTGCAGTGATAGTTGACTAAGTGGAACTTTCTCCCATCTCCCTACTGCATGGCTGGGCGGTCAGGTCTAGGAAGAGTTCTGGGTGTCCCAAACTTCTTCCATTTAAGGATTATGAAGAGCACTGTGCTCTTAGTAACTTTGAGTGCTGCAAATTTTTTTTGTAACCTTGACCAGATATGTGCCCTTCCACAATTCTGTCTCTGAGCTCCTAGGGCAGTTCCTTTGACCTCATGATTCTCATTTGCATTGAAATGCACTGTGAGCTGTGAGGTCTTATATAGATGGTTCTAATCAGTTCAAACACAGCTGGACTCCAATGAAGGAATAGAACCATCTCAAGAAGGATAAGAAAAATATAACAGCTTGTGAGTTAAATATGATATCATATATAAATATGATATTTCAGTTTTTCCTTTTTAATAAATCTACATGTCTGTTTTTTCTGTCAAAATGGGATGCTGAGTGTACATTAATGATAAATAAAATGAACTTTGATTTCAGCAAATGGCTGCAATAAAACAAAGAGTGAAAAATCTTAAGGGGTCTAAATACTTTCCGAACCCACTGTATATATAATGTTTATATATTGTTTAAAAGCAATATGTTATGTCTGTAGTTGGATTACCCTCCAGAATCCTGCTTGCCTCTTCCCTCATGTTATCAAAGGTGAGGAACTTTTTGGCTCACTGGCCTGACTTCCATCCGCACACGTGTATGTGTCATTATCTGTCAAGAGACCAGACGCTTAGTCCTGTGTATCTGGAGGTGTGGGGTGCGCAGGAAAAAGGAAGAACACAGGCCAGAGTCCAAGGAGAAACAGAGTAAGAGGTTGGGTCTGAGGAACACATTTTCTGCCAAGGTTTTGCCTCAAAACTTGGCATGCATGTAGGGGAAAGTTACAGCCAAGCCCTTAAGGTATAATGCAAACAGACTCTAATAGTTTGTGTGCACACAATCCATCCAAAGGTCATTATAGTACAGAGAATGAGAGGCTGCAAAAGATTAGAGTTATATAGTTATATGGTAGTCAAAGACCTGTTATACATATCTGACAACAACATTACCTTTAAATATATAAATATACAAAGTGAGTCAAAAGTGACAGGACTTTTCGCAAACGCTGCTAAAACCATTTCTTTATTGGTAGCGGTCTTCGGAAGACCACTACGTGGCTTGTCGTCCACGATCCTGGTTTCTTGAAATTTGCCTATGAGGGATGCAACAGTGCTGATTTTTCTGGGTGTCAGTTGTTGAAATCTGTGAGTATGATATGGGAGCGGCGTTCCCTGGACATCAGGACTGTCAAAAAATGGTGGCCATGTTACGGACACATTCTAAAAAATAGAGCTTCTCACAGAGGAGTGTCCTAATATATTTGGTTGCGAGTGGTGGTGTGTCCCAGTACTTTTGGCCACATGCATGGGTGTTTTCATGTTATCTTAAAATGTTAGTGTAGCAAAAGATTTAATAACAGAATGCTGAAGTGCTCTGTGATTACATCATTGATTTCAGTTACAAACCGGATTCCAAAAAAGTTGGGACACTAAACAAATTGTGAATAAAAACTGAATGCAATGATGTGGAGGTGC
>JAVSBV010000010.1:4880552-4892589 GCA_033117975.1 Parotocinclus spilosoma | reverse complement strand
AACAACATTCTCTAGTCTGTGCAGAAGAATGTCATGATCAATTGTGTCGAAAGCGGCACTGAGATCAAGCAACACTAACACAGATACACAACCCTGATCAGAAGCCACTAGCAGATAACAAGGTTGAGGGGAATCCAGCACCTGTCCCCAGACAACACATTCTACCACCATAAAGTGCCCTGGTCCATGGCATGTCTGTTCCAAATACAAACAAGCAGAATATTTTATATGATGGTACAAATAGAAGGACTTCCATATGGGTTTATGCTGTTTAGTACTGGTGGTTTAGTTCAAAATTCATGTCCTGGTAACAGGAAGGCCTTTGTAAATAAGGGTTGTTGTTGTAGCTGTATTGTTCAGGAGGGTTCATTTTAAGTCTCTGGACTGAAGTCAGCAAACACATTCTAGCTAGCTAACTACTTTCATTCAATTATTCATTCATTCACTTACTTTCTAATCCACTTGATTCTGTGAGATTGCCTGCCTAAATCTTAGTGTAGTAAAATACGTAATACATAGAAAGGACAATTTAGCAATGAAATCTTAAAAAGCAAAGGGTTATTTTAGAAAACGTCGTACTGAGAGGGTAACCGTTGGTCACAATTGTAGTCAGTATCAAAATTGTTTCCTGTGCAAATGTGGAAATATTACAGTAACTCCTACTGCTGAGGAATGTAGCGTGAGTAAAGGAAAGTTACTGCTTCCTACGCATAGTACTACTATTAAATGCTGTGCCCCGTATTTTGGTATAGTGTAATGTTGTAGTATTAAATACTGCGGCCTTTCGCTTCTGTCGGGTGGCGCCGTGTCTTCATTTCCGGTGCTACGTCGAGATCCGTTTCTATCGTAACTTGTTACCACTAGAGGCGGTGGTTTCGGTTCGCTCAAAGATCTTAGCATAATTCACCTGTAACGCGCTATCGGTTTTAATAATGTACCAGATTAAGTCACTATATAGCCACTTACCAACCTTACTGTAACGACTAACCACGAACATTGCTCATTGTGAAGCATTAGGCCTATTTACAACAACAATCAGATACTCTCACAGTATCACAAAGTTCTTAGAAGAACTACTAGTGAGTCCTAGAGTAATTTGTAATTCGCTTGATAGGGTAGTGAGATAATAGAGAGTAACACATTTTCGTATCTAATGCATGCGCTATAGAAATCTGTATTTTCATCTCCAACTATGTGCACCAGCTACATTAATATTAATGTTATTATCCTACTATTACTGCTTCAGTGCTAATAATTCTAATGATAGTAATAACAGACCAAACAAGCCTAAAGGACATTAAAAAACGCTTTGTTTTTGCAGAAATTCTGGCACGTGGCTATAGAGTAACATCCTCAATCTGACAGTTTAATAAACTCGATGGAGCGTTACATACTTCTACACGTTCCCGAGAGTCAAGGGAAAGCACGCTATGTTTAACTACATACCTTGCGGCCTCTAGTGGTAACAAGCTACGGTGGAAACAGATCTCGGCGTAACACGGGTTGACAAACCGCCTGAACGCCGGAGTGTAAGGGAACTGGAAGAGCGGCTTAAAGGTTGTGAATGGAAGCATGGAGTGTGTAAGTTCTTTTTGTTTGTCTTTTTTACACAGTAGTCATAACGAGCAACTTACCGTTTACATTTGGAACAACTAGCTGGCGTAGTTATTCATCTAGCTGGCTAGCGCTATGAACAAGTTTTGGCCAGTTCAGCAAACTAGCTAGACCAGAGGCTGTGTCCCAAACCGCGCTGTTCTGGACTTAAAAGTATATAAGAATATATCACAGTTACTATTGGTTACGTTTGACTTGACATAATGCATGTATGCACATTGAGGCGCAGCCTAACGCTTGTGTAGTAGGGTTAGTCAAACTAATTAGCTTACAGTAGTGACATACATCTATACAGGAAATATACTGTACAAAAACTATAGGTTATGCAAAAATATAGAAATCGATTTAACGTGTTTTAGCGCAAAATGTAGAATACCGAACAATTAAGTCCGATAGCGTTAGAATAAATAATAACTGTATGCTACTTATATGTAATATGCAATATTAGGTCATGTAATGATGTTGTTTTTAAAATAAATTTTACAAGTGAGATTGTATGTTATTCAAGCATAGTTCTGAATGAATAGCTTCTGCATCGTGGTTGTTACACTCTGTACCTGGAATGCTGCACTTCTACTAAGCTTAGTTACAAAGTACTTGGATCAGAATATATACGTGGTTTACGTGCTCGATTGCATCCAAATAGACAAAAGCCCCTGCGCGTTCAAGCTGCAATCCTTGTTTTGTTTAACATGTACATAACAAATGTCCGAGCCTGCTTTGTAAGTCCGATCCCATAAGAACAACAGCAAAAAACATGATGTAACTCCCTTTTGTGACAGGGGTGCTGGACTATTGATTACAAGGTGGAGGTCACCACCAAGCTGCCCTTGTTGAGCCCTTGAGCAGTACCCTTCAGCAGCTTGGATTTTATCTTGTGGAGTTGTCTCTGTATTTACCTACATGCTAGACTACTGAATTATATGTTAAAATACTACATAAATATGATGGCATACCTACAGTATTTGGTAATTGTGTCTACACACTATACAGGGTAAGTCAAAAGACACCCTTTTATTTCAGAAACAAAATGGAAAATAACATCTGAATACCATGATCTGGATCAAAGGGCAAGTTTTTCAGATCGGAATGTGGTCATGTAGCATACCAAAGAAGACCAAAATTGTCTCAGAAATCGATTGCCACAATCTCTTGTGGTTCAAAAGTTATCAGGACAGAAAGTTAAAAAATGTTGTTGTTTGTCACAGGTAACTGAATATTAACTTAATTATTCCGATGTCCTGGAGACAGTTGCCATATTATAGCCACACACTTCAACAACCAACACCCAGATAGACCACCAGTTTCACACAGCACAGGTACATCCATCATAGCCAGATTCAGAGGAACTGGGAATGTGGACGACAAGCCATGTAGTGCTCGTCAAAAAACTGCTGCCGTTTTGGCAGCCTTTGTGAAAAGTCCAGAAAACAGAACAGAACCGTGAACAGTCATGTGTCTCTTGGCTTACCCCGAGCTTCCAATGCCATTGGAGTCACTGTATTGAGTTCACAATTCTGTTTTTTTGTGTTGTTGTTTTATTTTATTTCTGCATTGTGAACAGTGCAAAGCAATGCACATTTTCTTAAATAATCTTTTCAGCAAAAGCTTTAGTCGCCTGAAATGAAAAGAAATAACTAGAAACAGAGGACAGCACAGTGGCTTGGTGGGTAGCACCACTGCCTTACAGCAAGAAGGTCCTGAGATCAATCCCAGGGTGGAGCAGCCTGGGTGACTGCATGAGGTTATTATTAATATAACTAATGTGTTTATCTCCATGTGAGTTCATTATACATTTTAGATAATATTTGTAATGTGCATAAAGAAACTGTGATCGTGGAGACCAGTAAACATTGTCATGGAACATGAACATTTGTTTGAAACAGCATTTACTGCTGTTTATTATTTATAAATATTATTTATGTATTATCCTTTTTACTTATACTACATACACTACATGGCCAAACATACATTATATGGACAAAAGTACTTGGACACAAGGTCTGCCTTTAGTCTGAAATCGAGGCTGAAATCGTTACAACATGTCTGTTTTTGAAATTTCTTTGTTCCTTTATATTCTATATATTCTTTGATTAGCTGTTAATGGTATGCCAGTAATGCCAGAAGAACTTTACCTGTCTGACTGCGTCGGCGAAGTGCAAATGTTGGTGGAGGAGTGCTAATGCTATAGGGATTGAGCCCAAAGCAAGGTCTATTTAAAGGAATGGCTGAATTAGATTAGTGTGGAAGAGCTTGACTAGCCTGCACTGAGCCCTAACCTCAACCCCATCAAATTCTCTTGGATGAACCTGAACAGAGATTGCGAGCCACGCCCTCTCATCCAGTGTCAGATCTCACAAATGCTCATCTGGATGAATGGGCAAAATTCCTAAAGCCACAATCCAAAAATCTTGGAGACACCTTCCTAGAAGAGTGGAAGCTGTTACAGCTGCCTAACTCCATGTCAATGCCTTCTAATGTGCTTAGAAGGTGGTGTAATAAAATTTCCAATAGGTGTAATGTGTAAGTATCCTAATACTTTTGTCTATATGGACCATGGTTTAGCAATTTCAGACACACCTATTTCTGACAGGTGCATAAAATCAAACATTTTGTAATCAAACACATTCAGTAGATTGGGATAAACAAAAGAGCTCAGTGACCTTTAGTATGGCAAGTCATAGCATATCTCACTTCCAGTAAGTCACTTTAATCATATTTCTTCCTGCTGGTGCTGTTCTTTTAAAATGGATATGGTAGGAAGAAACAGCATCTCAAATGCATTTTGTAATTTAAAGTTTCACCTGTAACTTTCTGTTCCAGCATTTCAAATTCCATGCAAGAGGTTCTCATGCCCCTGACCCAGCTCTGTTACTCTTACTGGGTGATGCGTCAATATTTCCCACATTTCCATAAATGCATTCTCTGCTATGTAAACCCCTTGTCTGAAGCAGCTCAAATCACACACAGTTTTTTGTTTGCTGAGTTTAAGGATTTGTTCCTTAAGCTGCATTTGCTTGCCATTTGTGGCTACTGTCAAGCTCAAGCTCGCCGTTAACCTTGTTTCAGCTAAATGCTTTTGTTGGTCTTGATTTTTTTGGCACTCTTGTTAATATGACTGCACAGAATGTCACTGTAGCAGGCTTTAATTTCCCCCAAAACAGCACTGGCCTTCTCTCATTTTTGTGTGGCTACACAGAAGAAAAGTCCCAACAAGCTGTGTTAAGAGTTAAGGTTGGAAGAAAAGTGGAATTCTGCTCAAAGTTAACAAAAAAAAGTTACTTGTCTTATTGCTTAGTACTTAAAAAAAAATCTAATGCTAACGTTTCTGTTTTTATGCAGGTTCCTGATATTGTTGATGAATTGGACAGTAAAAAGGATTCTCATATAGATGGTAAGAGGCTGGACCGAATAGTATGTTGAGGCTGTAACTTTCAGCAAATCATTCACATTGTTTTATCCCTATGTTTTATTTTCCAATGTAGATCCTGAATACAATGTGTATACCCGCTTTATGAAGTCTCACCGCTGCTATGATCTGGTGCCAACAAGCTCCAAACTGGTGGTGTTTGATACGTCCCTGCAGGTAATACTGCTTGAGCACTGTTAAAGAAAACAGACATTTTATACGAAGCCAGACTTGATGTGAGGGTGTGGAGGGTTTTCTTTCACAGCTGGGTGACAGGAACAATCTGAGATTACTTGTGTAAATTTTCATCCACATTTTCTTCCAGGTGAAAAAGGCATTCTTTGCCCTAGTCTCTAATGGAGTGAGAGCTGCCCCCCTCTGGGACAGCAGGAAGCAATGTTTTGTGGGTGAGTATGTGTGAGAAATGAGTTAGAAAAGAATGTGATATTACATGAAATATAGTACATATATTACATATAGTATTACACAATTGGTTTGGCCTTTGTTTATTACAAATCATTGACCTACTACTGATTACTATTGATAAAAATATACGTGATTGATTACTTGCTTAATTTGACAACTTTCTAACTTTTCGTTTGCTTTTAGGAGTTGCTTAATGAAGTAGAATCAAATGCTTCTTTTTTAATCACTTTATATTCATTTAAAAATGTCCCCTTATTAAATAACTATTTTAAATGCCCTGTGAGCATGACATATGGCATACTCTGGTGTTCTAAGAATTGCATTAAATGGTATACAAAACAAGAACACATCGTTCGACAGCACAATTTTTGCATCATGTCACTGTGCCTCGTTTCAAGTGAACACTGATCAAAAAAATCTGGCAGATAATGTAAAACATTGCACACTAACTACCTTGTCATATACACATTGTTTTCCAATGTATCTACTAAATGCTTTGTATCCTAGGTATGCTGACAATAACGGACTTTATCAACATACTTCATCGTTACTACAAGTCAGCATTGGTAAAAATATAGCGTTTTCCTTTCATTTATATCTTAATAGCACAGCTTACTACTATGCTTTATCATATAATACATAAGGGATCACTCAGGGTAAATGGCTTAAGATGCAGTATTTTTCATTAACTTTTTCTGTCCTAGGTTCAGATATACGAGTTAGAAGAACACAAAATAGAAACATGGAGAGGTAAGACGTGTTACGCGGTGATGGTGTTTACATTCTGCTTATAGGTAATTGTAATTCATGTTTTTGTCTTTTTTTTAGAGGTCTACCTACAAGATTCCTTCAAACCTCTTGTTAGTATATCACCCAATGCCAGGTAACGTTTTCCATATCTTACAGTAATTTCTAATTGAGATTTACATTTTGGGATGTAAACGGTCATTATCTGTCTAGAACAGAACATATTTATTAATTTCTTACATTTACAGTCTGTATGATGCTGTATCATCTCTGGTAAAGCACAAGATCCACAGGTTGCCAGTGATTGACCCTCTAACGGGGAACACGCTCTACATCCTTACTCACAAGAGGATCCTCAAGTTTCTCAAACTCTTTGTAAGTATACCTCTTCACACACACTTAGTTTCATGTCACAAACAGCACAGGTGGCAGAACAGATCATACCATAAGCAAAGCCACTATCATTTTCAGTGATATTATAGATTAAAGAGGTTTAAATTTGGCATCACACTGATGTTTCTATATTTAAATATTACTGGCATTTTATATTTCATTTATTGGTTTAGTTAGTTTCAGGCCATATATTGGTTTGAGTTCCAACATAAGCTACGCTTTATGATTGGATTAAGACTGCAGAGCAGCTTAGCCTATAAATACAGTTTTTTGGAAAATCCTGTGATACCTTGTTTTGCACTTTTAAAGTGGTTCAAATGGTTAATCATTACTCTCCCTGTTGCTACTTTCAGATTTCAGAGATGCCCAAACCAGCTTTCCTTTTAAAGTCTCTGGAGGAACTGAACATTGGAACATTCCAGAACATTGCAATGGTTCATACAGACACCCCACTCTATACAGCACTGGGAATGTTTGTGGACCAGAGGGTATCTGCCCTGCCTGTGGTTGACGATAATGGTAAGAAAGAGAGAAGCTGTCTTAAGAGGAATAACTTCAGTGAAAAAGTAGTTTAATATTATGATGTTTAATTGTCTTCTTTTCTGATTCCATCCTTCCTCTTTTCTCTTTACAGGAAGAGTGGTTGACATATACTCGAAGTTTGATGTCATAGTATGTTTCCTAATTTTTTAGTTACTCTAATAACAATATGTTTGTGTAAAGTTACTTTGTTGGCAGTTTAGGTGTCAGCCAGGACAGTTAAATTGACTTTTCATTTTTAACAGTGGGTGTTGTCAGTGTAGGGTCGATGTAACCTACTGGTGTCTATTTGTAGCCTTTAGCTTGACTATTGATCAGTAAAGGAGAGTTCATTATCAACCCCAGTTTGCAGCCTGTATATGAACAATTCTGTTTCTTTGTTACACTAATAGAATTTGGCTGCAGAGAAGACATATAATAATCTGGATATTACTGTGACAAAGGCCCTTCAGCATCGATCTCAGTACTTTGAAGGAGTTCTTACCTGTCAAGCACATGAAACACTGGAAGCTATTATCAGCAGGCTGGTGGAGGCAGAGGTGAGATGTACACAATCGCACACTAGGCTAATGGGATCATTTTAGAATGGCAGTGCAATAATACAGATGATCCCTGGTTGGAATCTTTGGGGATATGTTCCGATATTTCCAGGAATGTTCAATGTATTGCAAATAGAGTATTCCAAATATATATTCTCATAGACAAGAAAAATACACCCCAGTAGAAATTTTAGATTGTTGCAAAAATTGACATGCAGTCACTTTACGTATAAAGCAAATATGTAAATGATTACACGTGTGGTCTGATTATACACTGGGTCTAGCCACAAGAAGGCATAAAAATGCTTCCCCCGTTGCCACTCTAAAGGCTCTCAGAGGGGTAGTGTACCTCTCTGTGAGAGATTGCTGACCACTAGACATGTATCTACAATACACTCAAAGACTTTTTGCCCAGTTGACAGGCTGTGAGAGAGGGTGCATCATTGGACTGAGAGGCTTGATGTCCGTTTCGCCGAACTGCCTGCCGTCTAAGCCTTCATAACCTAGCCTTTAGGAGGTGTTGTTCTGTGAGGGCTCTTACACTGAGCGAACAGGCTCCATACAGCCCAGATAGACCACCAGTAGAGAGGATTGTGTTGTTCCAGCAACGAGCACAAGCAGTTCACACAGTTTCATTATTCACCATCCAGACACATGGCACCTTCACTACACTCCCTCTGCCTGCTCACCCCAGTCTGCTGGTTGCTGGCCTGTGAATACCTAAGAAGATTATCACACTGAGTATCCCTTTCCTAGGGGGAAAAAATTACATTCAAATTTCAGGCTGTTGTTCCTGCATCATAATATGGGAATTACCTTTACACACACATACACATACACATTCAGCACAAGCCGATTGTATTTTTGTATTTTATTTTATAGATTTTTGTTAGTGATGGTACTCTTTGTGCCATGTGATCGATTGATATAAATGACTTATCGACCTTACTGATGTTTGTACAAATGTTGTCACTTCATCAGTTACACAATAAGCATTGTTTTTAATAAACATGGATGAATTAACAGAATTCAGCTAAATGAATTTTCACCCTGTCTCTCATACACAATCGTTGTGGACTTTTCAGGTTCACAGACTAGTGATAGTAGATGAGAATGAGGTGGTGAAAGGCATCGTTTCACTCTCCGATATCCTGCAGGCTTTAGTGCTCACCAGTGAAGACAACGGTAAGACTGCTTAGGTCTTATAGTGGCTCTTGATTTCATGTCATTTATGGCATATTTTGAGGCACAGTGTTTTTGAACCTGAGTCTTTTTTTTCATCAGGAACTGCTTAAGAAGAGAGCATTTATCTCCCCCTTTGATTCGGTGAGACCAGAAGAGTGGAGGCAAGAAAATGCTGATGCTGAAAACTCGATCAGAAGTCAGTTCATATACCAGCCATGAAAATAATCAGCAATTAATAATCAGGTCATAGCGCATAAACTGAAGGAAAATCTCCAACACACATCACCTGATAGATAGCAGTGAATCCTAAATTATTTAGACATCTCATTTTGGATTCTCGTACACTTAATTTACACAACCTGTCCCCTGTACTGGGTACTGTGACTTCCCCTTCTGTTCCTCTTGCTCTCTAGGGAAAATAAATGTGAAGATGAACAGAGCAATATACATACAGTAATCAGGGTTATGGATCACACACACCAAGATCCTTAATCTTGCTGAACCAGAAGCAGCTGTAAGCCTCACTGAATACTGCAGCTCCCAGTACTTAAATTAGTATTCATTTGTTATTTACTCAGACAGTGGAGCGGAGAAAGTGGTGGGTAATGAAAATGATGTTCTAATCACAGACAATCCTTTTCTCGTCATATTTCAAGGGCAAGACACTGTGTGTTTGTATAAAAATTGGGAAAGCTAATATCCTGTGTATATATAACTTCATCCACAATATGAGATGCCACCATATGTGATTATTGGCTCTTTCCAATAGTAATATAATTAGAAAAGTAGAGCAGATAAAGATATATATCTTCCAGCATTTAGGGTTATACACTGCTCCCAAAAATTAGGGGATACGATCCCATGATGAATATCCTGGGATATTTTGAGCAGTGTATAAAGCTAAATGTAAGAGAACTGACCCTTACATAGCATCACACTTTTGAATTGTGTGAGACCCAATTAATTTGTCGCTATTTAGCTGTACTAGTATTATGAACTCTTTGGACTATTTTGGGAACAGTGCACCTGAGACTGGAACACAGTCATAAAGGTCATTCCTTTTTGCCCTGAGCACTACACTGACCTCAAATCCAGATTATGAGGATATAAAAAGATGGTTGTTGTGATTTTTAGTATGTTTTTAATGTACATTTTAATGTAACTCAGTTGTTTTTAGTAGTTTATTGGATTTTCGTTTTGGTCATTTTACATAGCAGCCTGTTGAGTCATTTGTGGGCATGAATTGGGAAATGTAGATGACATTGCCATTTCAGTCAAGGATCACTGGATATAGGTTTGGCTCGGGTTCAGTGTTATGGAAAAGGCTTCTGATCTGCTTACCTGATTTGATTTCCATTAGACCAAGTTTATTTAAGTTTAGTAAGGTGCTTAGGTGTTAGGTGCTTTAACACAATTGTTTTCATAAGGTATGCCATCAAAGTGAAAGGGCATTTAAGACCAGTATCACTGATTCTGAATATAGGTGATGGAACCGACCTAAGAATATTTGCAGCTCTTCCTCAGAATTTTGTATAATAGTCCAACGCTGCCAAGGAAATTGACGCTATTCCGTTGTATTACCACGTGTTTGAATATTTAATTCATGAAATCTGTACACAAAAGTTTGTGTAAATATGTCCGTTTTATATTTCTCATGTCAATTTATAATGCACGAGCGGAATAAATTTGATCTCGTATGTAGTTCGGATGTTTATCGTAGTCATTGTGGGGTTTTTTTTTTATCTCTTCTGCCACATAAGTGATTGCCTGAAAGCTTACTGAGCTGCCTACATAGACAAAATTTTACATCGTAGTATGTGCGCTCCCGACAAAAAAACTGTCTGAATTCTTAGATAGTTTATTCTAATTCTCGGAACAAAAACACTTTTTTTTTTTTAGAAAATTAATGCTGAAACGCTGATGCGATGTTAACAGCAAATGTGCGTAACAAGGCGGGAACAAGATGTTATTCATTCTCTTTTTAAATACGGCATCCCAAGAGTTTGTAGCACGAGGATGGATGTCTGTTAGACATATACCTGCTTATACAGCTGAGTCAGTACGTAAATAGGAAGCTCACTAGGTTTTTAGACAGACCCAAAGATTGTTTGTATGTAAACATTAAGAGATGTAAACATTTTAAAATACACCAGTGGTGGCTGCTGGTCTTTGAAAGAGGGGAAGCTCATTGTCAGATTACAGTATAAAGTTTGTCAATTTATTTATGCATACATTTTCCCCTCTGTTCATTTTCAAGTAAATGGTGATCCTATCGTACCAAGTAATGTCTTTTCAAGGGACTTGACCAGTGTCCTCTCAATGGCCAGCAGAACTGGGCTGCTTAGATGACATTGGCCTATTGTGTTACAATGTAAGACTTAAACAGGACCCTCTTTAAATAGGAAAATCCTTTCTACACCATTCTAACTGTAGTTGTTACCACTAACGATAACAGTTTGTACAGGTGAGGCATTGCACTGTTTAACCACGAACTAACAAAACTATATTAAACTCAAACAAGGAAATGTTGAACTGAAACAAGTAAATATCATGAGTGTATTATTTAAAGTGTAAAAAAAATGAACAATAGAAATGGTTAAGCAATTTCCTTAAGCAAATACCAGAAAATGAGTTGCGTTTATCTTTTGACTACGCTTGCAAAATCTGAGATGGGACTGAGCTCCCAATGATTATGTGATAGTGTAGATCTTAAAGTAGATCCCACAGCTCTGTTTACCCCCAGAGATACAGAGCATCTGGGGGCAGGACAAAATCTCAGACACAGGGAGGACATGCAGACTCCACACAGAAAGAACCCAGGCTGCTCCACCCTGGGACTGAACCCAAGACCTTCTTGCTGTAAGTCACCGGTACTAACCACCATGCTGCCTCAGCTTTTACTGTAGTACAAACCGGATTCCAAAAAAGTTGGGACACTAAACAAATTGTGAATTAAAATGTAGAGGTGCCAACATATAATATTTTATTTAGAATAGAACACAAATCACAGATCAAAAGTTTAAACTGAGAGAATGTATCATTTAAAGGGAAAAATATGTTGTTTCCAAATTTCATGGCGTCAACAAATCCCCAAAAAGTTGGGACAAGCCATTTTTACCACTGTGTGGCATCCCCCCTTCTTCTTACAACACTCAACAGACGTCTGGGGACAGAGGAGACCAGT
>JAVSBV010000010.1:4864083-4877677 GCA_033117975.1 Parotocinclus spilosoma | reverse complement strand
TGGTGATCCTCTTACCATCTTGGCTTCTGAGAGACACTGACACTCTGAGAAGCTCTTTTTATACCCAATCATGTTGTAAATTGACCTAATTAGTGTTAGTTGGTCTTCCAGCTGTTTGTTATATGCTCATTTTCCTTTTTCCAGCCACTTATTGCTACTTGTCCCAACTTTTTTGGGATTTATTGACACTGAAATTTTGAAGCAACATATTTTTTCTTTTAAAATGTTACATTTACTCAGATTAAACTTTTGATCTGTCATCTATGTTCTATTACGACATTTGCCATCTCCACATCATTGCATTCAGTGTTTGTTCACAATTTGTTTAGTGTCCCAACTTTTTTGGAATCCGCTTTGTGAATGGATAATGGGTTTTAATATAATGTAAGTCAAGAATTATAGATGGGGATACCACAGATTTTCTTTTAATCAGTTCCATTAAACCTAAGACTAAAACATTTTTGTTTTGTTTTATTTTAAGTAAAAATGAATTATTCTTGATTTATTCTTCTTGGGAAGTCTGTTAATCAACAACGCACAACAAATTTTACTGACGGCATCCGTTTTCACTGTCACTTTAAGGGATGGAAAATATTACCAGACAGAAAGGCAGGTAAGCTCCATGATCAGATATTTTATAAACAATGTAGCAGAAATATCAACACTCGAACTAATGAGTGTGTTTTATTTTTTGGATCGATGGATGGATGGATGGAATGGAATGGATCTCAAAATCCTGATTTCTGGAGACCTGTCCATTCTTTGTGAGGGGGAAAACTTGCAAAAGGAGGACAAGCAGGGAGAAATACTGCCCTCTAGTGGGGCAAGGGGGCATGTAAATTGGTTGAGTGAGGCTGAAGAAACGCATGCCTGTTTTGTTGACGTGCTAGTCAAGGCACATTGCTGTCACCATTGAGTATTGGTTAAAATACACTGCTCAAACATCCTAGTTTTGTTTTCTGTTGTAAAAAAAATTTGATATCTGTTATATAAATTAGATGACATAAGCACACTTTCAGTGTAGGTGGACAGGTTTGTAGATTGAAATGTGTGAAGTTGACTAATAAATACAATGTTTTATTGTGACTAATAAAACATATATGCTGAAATTAATGAAAAATATACAATGCATAATAATAAATGTCTACAATGAATTTAGATGTAGAAATAATAATATAACGATTATTTGTACTGCACGTCTAAGTGCAATATCCTGCAACAAACAACAATCCATGATAGGATGTCATAAATTTCAGAGTGTACCTTGACCTAAGGCAGTCTTGTACTAAGTTATTTCATATACCAAGCTTAAATATTCAGGGCATGCTTAATAAATCTGATACAATGATAAGTTGCCAGTTTGGAGGAACCCTGCCAGCTGAAAAAACAAAAGACTGTCTCTAAAACATCAACAGCGAGCTCCTCTACTGGTGGCCATTTTGCAGACGTAGAAATGAGCTGCCTGCCAGTTAACAACAATCCACATGTTGCCAATGTGCATAAATTCCAACAGTGGTCAGTGGAAGTGGTGAAGACGGAAGGGGTTATGTTTACACCCTCTCTCATAACCCTCATGAACAGCACTAAAGTCTAAAATTAATTAAGCATGAACTTGTTCTTGGAGAAGTTCCCAACTTATTCTTTTTTTTTCAGTTGCATTTAGTGTCAAATTTTAGTTACAAGAATAAAGTATTTAGAATAAAGAGGAGACCTTTGTGACCTCATAGCTGGGTAGGGCATGGGACAGACAGACACCCTACAGTCAGTAACCGTACACCCAAAGTGAATATGGTTGATCAAACTGATAAAACGAGCCTTACTTTCATTACACTGCTTAAGGTTATATCCTTGTTAGATGTTTAAGCCAGATGGCTTAATTAAAGGAAATTGCTTCTCTGACTTCTATTGCTGTGTTTAATTATTTAAGAAAGGGATGGCTAATGTGTTACTTTAAATAGAACCAAGAACAGCTGCACAGCAATGATGCATGTTGGCTAAGATGACACAATGAGGACACTGCATAAGACCCAAAAAACCAAACACCAGCATATTGCAGCATCTCAGTGGCTCAATAACATGACCAAAATTAATTACTGAAATGAAGGAGACTGGAAAATGTAGGAAAATGTCTTTATTACTGTGTTTTGTTAGGTACTTGATTGAAAACAATTCCTGAAAAGACAGATTGGGATGCATGGTCACACTGAGATTGCCCTCAGCTGGCAAGAATTAGGAATATAGGTCAATTACTTTCCTCATCATAATACACATAGGAGGGAGAACTCTCTTTATTATTTTGTACTGTAATTAAGATGAGGCATTTCAGGCATACTAGTCACACACAGGTCTGTTCTGAATTTGAGGCATACCTGGAGGGAGCTGTGGTAAATTTCATAAATATTATTACAACCCTACACGCATGCCTCTAAAAACCCAGCAGCAGCAAAAACTGTCAGGCAGCTATAAATATATGTACATACATATTCAGCTGGAGAGGTGAAACCAAAGTAAATATATGACTGCTTATTAAATTAACAGCAAATCAATCAAGTTCATATTACATCTGTACCAGTTTCACAATTTAAGAGCAGTTCAAGGATTAGTAGAGCACTGAGACAGTAGTGTTGGTCGGACATTAGACCTCCACTGTTCGCATCAGAAGTGTATATTGCAAAAACATCTGTGCAATCACCCATCACGCACAATTATTTAGGAAAAAAGAAAATAAAATCAACCGTTTTAGAAAAAAAGAAATCCCTCTCCATAAATGTAATTTTTGGCTTTCACGTGCTAGAGGTTTAGATTAACATGCCAGTCTGGCACTGAATAAACAGCTATACATACTACCTGTGCAATAACCCTACAGCTCTTCTTAAAACTGAGACAGAACAATCACAGAGATCAGTAGTACCTCTGAGAATACATTCATCAAAACGGTCTAAAGGATCCAAAAAAGTCATTAAAAAAAAAACCATACAATATACAAATTATTTACACCTTGCATATCAAGGAGAAAGAGCAGTAACAGGGCAGTAGTACTGATTAGATATGTGGACCTCAGGATGTTTCTGATACAATAGTCATAAAGGAAAGTTGAAAGCACTGGTCAGTTCTAACAGGAGCTTACCATGACTGTGCACACCACCATTTCAAAAACACTAACCTCACCAACTTTCATTTGATTAGAATTCTATGATCTAAACTGCAAGTTCACCAAGACAGCGACACTGCTTGGAGTTCCGTTGGTGCCGTTAGTGGACGAGAAAAGCTGTATCTGACAGAGGGGTGGCTGACTGGGAAGGATCACACACTTATTCTGTTCTCTCATTTGGGAATAGACGCTGGAGCCCATGTGATCCAGACCAGGACAAGTGGGGTCATATAAAATATAGGTCATACTAAACACAAGTGTGCACTGTGTAACAGCCATCTGATTAACATCCGTTTACTTTAATGACGATGGACTTAATGACAATAAACTGTGACAGGAAACAAAAATCTGTATTTGGGACAAACTATGCATTAAGTTTGACTGTGAGTCATCTCCTAGAGGGCACTGTTACCTGTTTAATGTAGTTATCCAAGAGAGTTTCTGTACAAAGAAGAAACACACAAACCAGCCTCACCACGGCTGGAGTTAAACTAAAAACGGTTTTGAGGGCTTCATACTTGAGGTGCTTGACTAAAAACAGTAAGTGTATGTGCCCGTCCTATTGTAGTAGTACCTATAACTACTCCCTCATTCACTCCTCGAGTCTCCATTTCATCTGGCTAATCTTTTAAGTTGTTCATAATACTGTCTATCAATGCATTTTTGGCTGCCACTGAACAAAAGTATCACTCGTTTCTATCATACATTAATCACTCATGCTTTCGGTGGTATCTGGCACACATATGTATTGTTTGCACAAAGTTTTCTTATGAAAAATCCTTTATATTCCTTTATATTTACATGACAGTAGCAAAGCAGGACTGTGAGACTATGGCAATGGCCAGTCAACATCCGTTTCAGTCATCGACCCGTGTCACAGAACATAATGCAGTCGTTAGACTCTGCATACCTGTAATCAGTAATAACATGTACACTTATTATATACACTTCCAGTGTCTTTATGTTCATAATGTAGGCGTCCAAACAACTACATTTTGCTGCTTCCAACTGTATCTCAAACATACTTTGGGAGCCCATATTACGAGACAATGGGCTAACCTTCTTGGACTTGCATGTTGGATCAACGATGCTTAAAGAAGAGCACTAATTAATAATTTACATTTAGTCGTTACAGCTAGATGCTCTTATCCAGAGCACCTTACAAAATGTGCAAACAGTTGAAGGGGCCATGATGCAAGTACTCTATGATCTATACGTATTCGTTACAAGTCAGACTGGAAACTAACGCTACTCACAGACTACTGAACAAGTTCTCAGTTGGACGCCAGTGTCCTATAGTCCTATAGCCAATACCAAGAGCTTGAGGAGAAGTTGACACGGGTACAAACACAGAGCCGATGCTGCAAAAGTGCAATGGATAGAAAGGACATTATCCTTGGTTTGCAAAGGTGAGACAAAACTGGTTCTCTGGTGTTTGTCAGATCTGTCATTGTGAGCAAAGTCTGCAAAATCTAGTGGTTGATGTAGAATAAAGAACTTCCAAGTGGGCCGGATGAACAGTGACTCTGCCTATGTTTATTATGGGAGGTAGTTCAGTTCAGTCTAGTCCAAACTGAGATTCAGATGGTGTTTTGCCATCTAGAAAAAGATATAAGAAATGCAGTCTGTTTTCAGCTTAGAAAGTAGATGAAGGGAATGAAAAGTATAAGAAGTTATGGGATCTAATCATGGAGTCCAGTCATTTATGGTAAGGGAGAACGGGAGTAGACAAGGAAAACCAGCATTTCATGCCACATATTTGCCATGAAGCATGCATACAGGAGAGGCCCATTAGGCAGACATCAATAAGAAAGTTAAACTGAAACAAGCACGGTTAATGGGCTTACAACAACACTGGTACAGACATCTCCCTTCTGTCCTACATATAGTGTCACTGTGTCAGACAGCAAAGCAATTAAACGGTGCCAATTTTGCTCCTGCACTTTCCCAATGACAGTTTGATCCTCCTTCTGTTGCACTACCCAATAAACTGGCTAATGTTATACTGAAAAAAATAATCTCCTAAACAATACGGAGCACAATCAAAGAAATGAAAACATTTTAATAACCACTGTATTCAGATAGGGTTCTATTTGGGCGACTTCAGTGCACCAACAAACTATACTCGCACTCCTATACATTACCATGGCTTAGTATCAAAGCAATCTAAAACAGAAATAGGAAAATATAGACAGTACTGTTCCTTTACAAAAAAATAAAGTCTATGTACATTAGCTTTGCTTATGGAGTAAAAGAGCCCTGACGCTAAAGATCAAAATGCATACTCTAAAACCAAAAATAAATACATAATGCATCATTCTCTAGTGTGTCTGTCATAAAAAGAAATGATAATCCAGTTCATGCTTACAACGCTTTACACAAAACATACATGCAAAGATTTAATTCCTGATCACTGAAAACGTTTTTGCCACTATCTAGCTTTCATAAAGATTTGCCATAATAAGTCGTATATCAGTAGTGCTATAGAACATCAAATTCAGTATTTCAGAGGGCTGCAACATCTCCCTGAATTGATTTACCTACTTAATTGCTCGTCTTGAATCTCCAGTAAATCTGACACTTCACTAAGAGAATGTGCGCTCAGATTAGACCCGCGTGAAAGGCTCTAAATAGCACTAGGGCTAACCTTTAAAACAGTCAACCCGGGTTTCTTTAGGAGACCTTCAGAAGGAGTGCAAGAAGCTCTTCAAAACCTATTTCTTTTCATGCCAGTAACTGGCTGGAGTGACAGTAGGTGGGTTAGGTTAAAGTTAACCTATGATCACGTATTAAAAGTCTATGGAGTGCACTGCTGTTACGCAGAAGCAGGATCTCAAACGCATTAAATAATCACATTAAAAAAAACAAAACAAAAAAAAAAAAAACACTTTGCCATCAGTCAGGCTACAGATACATGGGCAGCAATAACAGCAGTAGATCAGTAGTATCAGAAGTTGCAGTCTGAGGCCATAAGTTAAAGAGGGCTCGTGGGAGGGAGGAACACTTGAGAAAGGTTCATGGTCAGGAACAGGACGCAAATACGCTTTGAGTAGTTTTGGCTTTGAGGGTGAGGTAGGCCGCGTCACAGTTCTGCAGACGTTGATGCATTTTTCAGACTGGCAGGACAGTTTTGAATAGTAGTATTTTTGTACAAGTTATTTTGCTCCAGCATTCCCCCACTACCTGCTCTTCTTTCACATCTTGACGTCTTCATCCACGCTGAGTTGGGACAGGGTCTTCTTGATGCGTAATGCGGTCAGTCGAGCAGCTCCGTTAGCGTACCAGCACTCCCTCATGATCTTCCCCATCACGCGCAACGCCTGAGATACAGTGAGGAGAACAGTGATGAGGTCAGTGGGGGGAGGGGGGTTGCATACATCTGGATGCAAATTTGAGAGGCAGTTAGTGTTTCGTATGCAAGTGTTCATATTTCTACCTTAGCAGTGGCCTCAATAATGACAACACCTTAAAGCTGAAGGAATGCGATTGCATTTGGCTGGATGGTGATGTTAGCATTGTTTTTGTACAGTAATGCACAATACATTTACATTTATGCCATTTAACAGACACCCTTCTCCAGTGCGGCTGGAGAACCCAAGCAATTTTGGGTTAAGGGCGTTGCTCAAGGTTCAAACAGGGGAAGCTTGGCATGGGTAGGATCTGAACCTTCTCATCCATAGTACCATACCTTAACCACTACAATAGTCTCATAAATGTTAGGACTTTACAAATAAATTCATGTGTATGGCGCACCTCATAGCTCTGCCACCAGTTGGGAACATTAGGTCGTAATCGCTGATCACACACCACCTTTCTCATCTCTTCAATGGATGGGTCGGAGGGAACCAAGTCATAGTAGGGCAGCTGGTAATCTTCAAGAATGCCTGACACACGAAATATCCCATAATTAAATATCCAGTCATTTTTTGAGCAGTGTATAACATAAAACACATTTTCCACACTCTTTTGTAACATCTATATAATAAAATAAAAACAAGCTTTCTGTTTAATCTCGCTCAGTAATCAAGGTTAAAATGTTGTTTCGAAAAGGCGTACTATAGATACTATAGACACTATAGACACATTCTCCATCATGGTGTTTTACCTCCAGAATTGCAACGACGAGCGATTTCCCAGTACACCAAGCCCAGAGCATAAATATCAGCACATTTAAAAGAGTCAAAGTGACGCATGTTAATACTCTCATCCAGGACCTCAGGAGCCATGTACCTGAAACACACAAACACACATGAGTTATAAAGACAATTAGAGCAGGTCTAGGCACTAATAAAAGGTTACTCATCAATTTAAGTCTACTTCTGGCTCCATCTGATTCCTGTGCTGGACTGCTAAAATGTGCTGGTGGTATATGTGTCTACCTCTTTGTGCCCACACGCTGGTTTGGAGCAATGTCGATGGTGTCTGTGATTGATTCATGTCGTACTGCGAGGCCCAGATCCGCTATGGCACATGTGAGGTTCTTTTTCACCAGAATGTTCTTGGATTTTAAATCGCGATGAGCAATGCCAGGCTTACCTAACAGGTCAGAGACAACATGTTAAAAAAAATAAACAACAACAACAACAACAACATGGGAACTAAAACATCTTTTTCGATTGATTGGTGTCTATGAAAAGTTACTTTTATTACATTATTCTTAATGTTCAGTAGTAGAAAGTCAAGGCAAGTGATAATATGGGAAATGTCTTAAACTGACTAAAGATCAACTACAAAAAGTGTCTTGGTGGTGGGGATCACCTCACACCACTGCAAAAAAAAAAAACAAGTCCTAGCAACAAAGGTAGTGAATGGACTGGAGAGGCAAGCTGGGATAAGTCAAATGAAAAAAAAAAAAAACAGAAAAGAAATCATTTGGCCACAGTGGTTAGTGCTTTGATCTCATAGCTCCAGAGACCCAGGTTTGTTCCTGACCCCACTTGTAACTGCTACTGGATTGAGTGAGGGAAGAATGTCCAGTCACTGTGACATACAGCTACCGTTTAATCCATAATACAGTAATTGTTGGTGTTAAAGATAGCTCAGGCTGTAACTGCCTCTCACACAAACCCACACATACCCTGAGTGCCCAGTATCTCCATATGTAGATGTGCCAGGCCGCTGGCTGCTGAGAGTGCCAGTTTAATCATGGCCTCAATGGTGACGGAGTAACGGATCAGATAGTCAAACAGAGATCCATGCTCATGATAATCAGACACCAGCCACAACTGAGTCCATGTGCCATTATCTGTAAACAACAAAAAAAACAGAACAGATACACAAAAAAAAAAAATTTTCTGAATGTTTTCTGGTCATTAACTGTGAAAAATGTTTTACAAGTGCATTGCTGTGTAGTGCTTCCTTTTTGTATTCTTGCATATCTGCCATTATAAAAGTATACACTTTACAGTTAGAGAATCTAGTTTGACTAAATAGCTGTGTACTTCCAATGCTTCGTTTGTCTGTACAGGATTAACGACCATCTCATCAAAGTCCATTCATTCTAAAGACAAAGCTCTTAACAACTAGAACAAATTATATCAGAAAATAAACATCTTTTTTAACTCCAGACATTGCAGCAATAAACAAAGGGGTTTTAAAAAGGTGAAGGTAAAAAAAGGTTCAAATAAAGTGTTTAAAAGCTGATAATGCATTGTCTATTCTGAAAATAAATGTTGCTTCAAGTTGACTCACTCCCTCTTGGTTGTGTGCAGCCAAAGATGTATGTTTATTTATGTTTTTATTCCACTGTGAACGTTTGTAATTTGGGTCTACAGCGTGTGTGTGACTGTTAGTGTGGCCTTGAAAACCAATTTCAATTAAGTTGGGGCATTGTGCAAAACATAAATAAAAACAGAATATGATGATTTGCAAATCCTTTTCTTTCTATATTCATTTGAAACCACTACAAAGACAAGATATTTAATGTTCAAATGGATCAACTTTATTGCTTTTTGCAAATATTTACTCATTTGGAATTTGATGCCTGTACCACATAGGAATTTCATCATCTACTGTCCATAATATCATTAAAAGATTCAGAGAATCTCTGCAAGTAAGCGGCAAGTCCCAAAACCTACATTAAATGCCTGTGACCTTTGATGACTCAGGTGGCACTGCATTAAAAACCCAACATCATTCTTTCCCATTCAAAAATGGGAAAGAGTTCCACCTACAGAGCCTCAAAAATTAGTGTTCTCTGTTCCCAAACACTTATTGAGTGTTGTTAAAAGGAAGGTGATGTAATACAGTGGTAAACATTCCACTGTCCCACTTTCTTGGAACATGTTGCAGGCATTTAATTCAAAATATGTGAATATTTGCAAAAAGCAATAAAGTTTATCCGTTTGAACATTAAAAATCTTGTCTTTGTAGTGTATTCAAATGAGAATGGGTTAAAAAGGTTTTGCAACTCATCGTATTCTGTTTTTATTTATGTTTTACACGACATCCCAACTTCATTGGAATTGGGGCTGTAGCTTCGCATGCTGTGCAGATGGTAGCATTTCACTACGTATTTACATATTGTTTGCATGCAGCTTTCTGATTAAAATACTCTATATTTACATCATAGTATCGTAAAGAGACTATGTGACTATGGCAATGTATGGTCAACAAACAGTTTCACAGAAACACAGCTGTTAAACGGCACATATCTGTACTTTCCTTAAATTCGATACCATTTTCAATGCTGAATTGTGCACTTCTTTGATAGTGTACTACTTCCTTTATATATAAAATATTAACTATATATAAATACACATACACAGTGGGTACAGAAAGTTTTCAGACCCCTTTATATTTATCCTTCTTTGTTTGATTGCAGCCATTTGCTAAAATCAAAAAAGTTCATTTTATTTCTCATTAATGTACACTCAGCATCCCATCTTGACAGAAAAAAAGACTTTATTTATTTATGTATTTAGACAAATTTATAAAAAAAAAGGAAAAACTGAAACATCACATGTTCATAAGTATTCAGACCCTTAGCTCAGTATTTAGTAGAAGCACCCTTTTGAGATAGTACAGCAATGAGTCTTCTTGGGAATGATGCAACAAGTTTTCACACCTTGACTTGAGGATTCTCTGCCATTTTTCCTTGCAGATCCTCTCCAATTCAGTCAGGTTGGATGGTGAATGTTTGTAGACACCATTTTCAGGTCTCTCCAGAGATGCTCAACTGAGTTTAGGTCAAGAATGGTCACAGAGTTGTTCCAAAGCCACTCCGGTGTTATTTTAGCTGTGTGCTTAGGGTCAGGGTCTTGTTGGAAGGTGAACCTTCGGGCCCGTCTGAGGTCCTGAGCACTCTGGAAGAGGTTTTTTTCCAGGATGTGTCTGCACTTGGCCGCATTCATATTTCCTTAAATTGCAACCAGTCGGCCTGTCCCTGCAGCTGAAAAAACACCCCATAGCATGATGCTGCCACCACCATGTTTCACTGTTGGGATTGTATAGGGCAGGTGATTGGCAGTGCCTGGTTTTCTCCGCACATAAACATACCACACATAAGAAAATAATTCTTCATCTCATCAGACAGAGAATCTTATTTATCATAGTCTGGGAGCCTCATGTTTTTTGGCAAACTCTATGCTAATAATACTCATATGTATTACACTGAGGAGAGGCTTCCGTCAGGCCACTCTGCCATAAAGCCCTAACTGGTGGAGAGCTGCAGTGATAGTTGATTTTGTGGAATTTTCTCCCATCTCCCTACTGCATCTCTGGAGCTCAGCCACAGTGATCTTTGGCTTCTTCTTTACCTCTCACCAAGGCTCTTCTCCCACAATTGCTCAGTTTGACTGGACGGCCAGGTCTAGGACGAGTTCTGGTCGTCCCCAATTTCTTCCATTTAAGAATTATGGAGGCCACTGTGCTCATAGGAACCTTGAGTGCCACAATTCTGTCTCTGAGCTCCTTGGGCAGTTCTTTTAACCTCATGATTCTTATTTGCATTGACATGCACTGTGAGCTGTGAGGTCTTATATACACATTATAGCCTTATATAGCCTTTCCTAATCAAGTCCAAATAGTTCAATTAAACACAGCTGGACTCAAATGAAGGAGTAGAACCTTCTCAAGAAGGATAAGAAAAAATGAGTGCCATGGCAAAAAGTCTGAATACTTATGACTGTGATATTTTATTGTATTTTTTATTTTTAATAAATTTACAAATATGATTGGTTTATATATATCAAGATGGGATACTGGGTGTACATTAATGAGATATAGATATAACTTTTTTTTATTTTAGCAAATGGCTGCAATAAAACAGAGTGAAAAATTACTGAAGACTTTCCACACTCACTGTATATACATATATATTAAAATCATTCAAGCAGAGCAGACCGCTAATTGTTGCAAATGTATTCTATAATTTAATTAACACTGAGAGCATATAGCTGTCGACACATAACTGCCGACACAATTATTAAATGCTTTAATGTTAAATGCTTTCAATTTATCTCAGCTGTCGTTAGTGCTTCCGGTTCTTAAACCACAGATATAAGACCAGACTTTTGGATTGCTTGTTACGCGGACCCACCGACAATAATATTTGAAGAATACAAAAAATAATAATAATAATATATTTTTTTTTATTTCTCGAATCCGCCACAGCACCAATGGTTGAAATAGAAAAAAAAAATAATAAAAAAAAATTTTTTTTTTTCTTTTTATGCCCTCCGATGGAGAGCCAATTCTTCCTCCTTCCTTTTATTGATTCCACATAGTCCTTGAGAAATTGAAAAGTGCTGAAAAATAAAGATTTATTTTTATTTTTTTCCTCCCTCCTCAGTAGATTCTTAAGTAGGGACATCCGAGAAACAAGGAATTAAAAAAGTCTGGCCTTAGTAAAGCTGTGTAAAAAAAAAATAGGCACAGCCATGTTGTTTCGTTTTTGTAATAAACGTCATGATTTCTACTCAAAACACTGATTAAGTGAAGTGAGAGGGAAAAAAAAAAAGTTTTGAATGGGGTGTAAACTCCGTTCCTGTAGATGTCGCAGTACAGTGTTTGGATTATGTCAGCTGAACTATCAATCAGAAGTATTAAGACTACTCTGATTGCACACCATAAATTCAAGCTTTTATACTCACAAAAATTAGGGGATATTTTAAAATGAAATATCACCATGAAATAATATCCACTTCTTTTTGTGGGCAGTATATGTGGAATATTACAATGCATCATGCTATAATCATATGGTGACCCATGTATCGTCACATGCATCATATCTTCAAGTCCTTTACCAATCCCCATCCCTGGTCTTTAGGGTTAATTACCTTTCACACAAACTGTAAGACATTTCATTTAAGTCAGTTTGTTGTGGCTGATTTTTCTCAGAAGACTTTCTAACAACAGAAGAAAATGAAAATAGAAAACTAGCACCTGCTGCTTGCATCATCAAACTGGGAAGCATTAAATAGATTTACACTGTCATAAAGGTAAGTACACTGGTAAGTCTAAACTGTGTTTGCTTGCTAGGCAGTGGAGGTAAGATTGGGTATCAAAAGCAAAAATTTCCAGGTCCAAGTTAAACAGAATTTCAAACCCACTTATGGGTCCCTATTGACACGTTTCAAATACACTGCTCACAAAAATGTGGGGATATTTCATTATGGGCGATTTCATTTTGAAGTATTTCCCATTTTTGTGAGCATTATACTTGATTGTGATGACAATTTGAAGTCTTAATCTCCCCGCACCGGTCCATCATTATGTTGTTTGTTCCACCTTGCTATAGCATGCGTTGTTTAAAAGCTTAGCTCTGCTTTGAGAGAAAACGAGGCAAAATACACAGTATGGAAAGATTCTGTTGTAAAAGGCGTTTATTGCCATTCCAGCCCAATTTATGCTTGAATATGTTGGTCTATAAAGACCAAAATGGGATTTGGGCCATATTTACCAACTGTGAGAACATACCTTGTTCTGTATTATCTTTTAGAATTTGTGACTTGTTAGAAAGAAGTTGACAATACTTGAGTCTTCCATCATACAAACCTGCAAGTGCTGTCTGTCCAAGAAAAGAAACACAGACTGATTTGGGTTGTTCATCACCATGCCAGCCTTGTCCTTACGGCTAAGAGCGTGCAAAAACTGCTTCTCATAATCACCGTGGTGAAATTCAAACTTGGCCTATAAAGAAAATATATAAACATAAATTGAGACACAATTTAAATTGAGACACCAACTGGCTAAATGGTAATGCATTTGATATTTTACAAACAGACACCAAGGAGGTCATGACCTTTTGCATTAAGAGTAGAAAGTGTGTCAAAATTAAATGTAACAATTTATTGAGTTTACACAAATAACTTTTGTTTCGGTGTATTTGAAGAATACAAATCTATCTCTGTCTGTCTGTCTGTCTGTCTGTCTGTCTGTATATATATATATATATATTTTTTTTTTTTTTCTTTTTTTTTTTTCTTTTTTTTTTTTTTTAAT
>JAVSBV010000010.1:4852828-4863983 GCA_033117975.1 Parotocinclus spilosoma | reverse complement strand
TAGGATTTGTTTCTGTACTTTAGGATTTGGTCCGAATAAGCGGCTGGTCCCATTAACTGGTGGTCCCATTAACCGGATTTGACTGTATAGAAAATATGCCCAGATAGGTGCCCTAGACAGATTAACCCTGAATTCGAAGGGTGCAGGTAGAGGTACAGTTCATGCGCCCACTTGGACTTTAAATCCAGGTCCTGCAGATTCCATAATCTGGCTTTAAGCAGGATGCTCTATAAATGCTAAGATAAACATACATGTGAAAATGCTTTACATGATTAAATAAACGATTGATAGCTACCCATGAGGACAAGGTTAACTAGGTTCCCACAGCCCCACTGACATATTTTTCATAGTTGACACATGACTAGAGAGAGTGAGAGACGCATCTTTTGCCCTTATCTTCTCTTGGCGGGGCGCCTTCAGCATTGCATGTTGTACTTTGGTGTCTTCGCGGGACGCCCACTCGTTGAGAGAGTACTGGATTCCCTCCATTTGTAGACAGTTTGCCTTTTTTCTCAGCTTCTTGTGTCTATATATTTGAAAGACTCACTTTTACTCGCTCTGTAAGGCTGGAGACAAGCACACACTGTTGATTTTCCTGCCATGACCCTTTGTAAACTGGTAATTAACCATTAACAGATGACAAACACCATCTGTGTTCTTATCACACATTTCATTCTCAAGTTCATTAATCACCGACACTTTACCACTCACTCACACACTTTCCATGTCTGCTTAATAGAATTCAGGGTCACAGGAGCTTGGCCTATCTGGAATATTGAACACAAGGAGGGAACCATACTGGACAGGGCACCCGTGCATTGCTGGGCCCAACCACACAGACAGACACATGTCCGTCCATCCATCCATCCATCCATCCATCCATCCATCCATCTATCTATCTATCTATCTATCTATCTATCTATCTATCTATCTATCTATCTGTCTGTCCGTCCGTCCGTCCGTCCGTCCGTCCGTCCGTCCGTCCGTCCGTCCGTCTGTCTGTCTATCGATCTAGCTGTTTGTCTGTCTGTCTGTATGTCTATCGTTGTAGCTGTTTGTCTGTCTATCGATCTAGCTGTTTGTCTGTCTGTCTGTCTGTCTGTCTATCGATCTAGCTGTCTGTCTGTCTGTCTATCGATCTAGCTGTCTGTCTGTCTATCGATCTAGCTGTTTGTCTGTCTGTCTGTCTATCGATCTACCTGTCTGTCTGTATATCGATCTAGCTGTTTGTCTGTCTGTCTATCGATCTAGCTGTTTGTCTGTCTGTCTGTCTGTCTGTTGATCTAGCTGTCTGTCTGTCTCTTGACCTAGCTGTTTGTCTGTCTGTCTATCTATCGATCTAGCTGTTTGTCTGTCTGTCTGTATGTCTGTCTGTCTGTCTTTCGATCTAGCAGTTTGTCTGTCTGTCTGTATGTCTGTCTATCGATCTAGCGGTTTGTCTGTCTGTCTGTCAATCTAGCTGTCTGTCTGTCTGTCTATCAATCTAGCTGTCTGTATGTCTGTCTGTCTGTCTTTCGATCTAGCGGTTTGTCTGTCTGTCTGTCTATCAATCTAGCTGTCTGTCTGTCTATCGATCTAGCTGTCTGTCTGTCTATCGATCTAGCTGTCTGTCTGTCTGTCTAGAAAAGTAACTCAGGGTTCCTATGTGCTGAGAAAAGTACCTTGAAGTAAGAGCTACAAATATCCCTATACACTGTGTTCTAAGAACAATAATCATCCCCAGTTCCTGCGGTGTGAACACATGGGAGGCACAGTTCTAAAAACAATGAAAAGTTTTTTTCTGGTGTGAAGGCATCTACAGAATATCTGTATTGTGTATAATATTGCGCTCTCCAGTACCATCACCTATAAGCAGCAAGATTTCCGCCTGAACTCAGGTTGCTTTTACTGCAGACACTATAGAGTAAAACAGCTGGAGTGTTAGTGATGTCACCTTTAACCCCAGCCATCTGTCTGAATCATATCCATCTCTCCATCTGTATTTTGCTCTACGCTGTTTGCGATTAGTCTTCCCCAGGCTGCTTTTGTTCTCTGTTTTCCTGGAAGACCTCCATCCACTTCACATGCATTATGCTTTCATCGGGGGACAGAATCACCTCATCTCAACCTTGCTCCTTCCTTCTATTTACTCATACACACAAATGATGAGGGAGAGTGAGTGACCTTGGCAAGGTTTGGACTCTCAGGTTCCCGCCGGCGGATGTGTGAGCATTCGTACCCCCCTTCGCAGGCACCCTAGGGAAGAAGTGGGGGCAGGACGTGTGATAAAATACTCCCTCGGTCCTGTGATGTATTGGGGACAAGGCCCTTAATCTGTCTTGGTGTCGACTAGGTGACCTCGCATCCTATAAATGTGAGATGGATGACCCAGTGGGAGTCGCCGCATTGAACGACTGGTACTTTATAAGAACAAGACTCCGTTATTTTAATGGATGTGTTCAAAATGTTGAATTGTTGCATAGTTAAATATAAAGTAATAAGTTATATCAACAATTATGTACATCACAACAAAATCCATGCCATCTCTTACCAAGTGGGGTTCAGATCACAGGGTCAGTCATGATAAAGCAGACATGAAGCGGAGGGTCCAGCAGTGGTGAGATCTGAACCCTTAAACTTAATCCAGGGTCCTAAAGCGCTCGTCTCAGTGGTTATATAGTTCTTTTTTATTTCGTGTGTTTAATAATAATAATTCACTTCACGTATGCATTTGTCATTATCAATGTATTGCAATGTATTGTTATTGAAATGTATAGCTAAGCTATCATTCTTCAAGCAGAATGAAATACCTGGCGTACAGCACAGCTAATGCATGACTAAAAATTACCTAAATTCCTACATGTTAAGAAAGCACTAGGATTAAAAAAGCCTTCTTTTTTGACTAACTAGAGGAAGTGGGCTTAGAATGTAACATTAAAGCTTGTACTAATGGTGTAAAAACGGGTCATGTTAGTGAACCCTTATTTTGGAACCCTGCTGTTTCACACAAAGTGCAGGTGCTAAAAGCCTCCATGCTAACACAGCTGTGATTGTGGCTTGTCTAGCTCCATGGAGGTTGGAAGCTTTCGAGGCTCATCTATCAGAAGGTGAGGAACAGAGGTACCTTTGCTAAGCTGATACTTGGTGAAAGTGCACTTAAGTGTGTCCTTCGTACCCTTCATCACTCTGGCTACTGAAATAGATTAGCATAATGGCACTGGACTGAAAGCTGAGTTAATCAAGTCAAGAGAATGTTAACGATGCTATTAAGGGAGCCCTTAGTAAACATACGGTAGTTAAAAATATGAATAGCAAATTGAATATGACTTGTGATTCATTGGATTATTTTTTGGGGGGGGGAAAGTAAAAATAATAGCTTTTTTTTCCTCATGGGTTCCTTTTATAGCTTTTATTCTTTTTAATGTTGGCTCCTTTTCAACATTGAAAAATCGAAAAAACAGAAACTGGCCGTTTTTTTTAACACCCCAGCAGAAAAGACATGTACACACACATAATAACAAAAGAATAATAATGGTTCATTATGCGTAATAAGTGCCTGCTCTTTTTCAGTGAAAGTACCTTTTGAAGTAATTTTCTGTACTGATTTCCTCCAGTGAGTGTGTTGTTTTCATTTCAAAACTTAATGCATCTCAGAGCAGACACAGCTTGGCACTCTCCCTGTGACAGACCCCTGGATGGGTCTGTGTTTTTCCCAAATATGCTGCTGCTTTACAAGTAGCCCTTATTTCCAAATGCCAAGTGGGCCTGGACCAATCATCACATACTTGCATTAATCAGGGTTACTATTTGCGGACAAAAGACTCCACGTGAATTAAGAGCTAAAAAGTCCCTATATAAGGGGGCACCTTTTTAGAACTCTGAAAAAGAGCCATTTCTCCAGCCATCAAGTTGCTTCAGTGTCACTTCAGTGTTCCTATTAGTGGTGCGAATGCAATCTAAAAAAGCCCTGGTACAAGTGTAGTTCTCAGGGGTAAAATTAGTCCCCAAATAAATCTCCAGAACTGTTAACGGTGGGGCAGCTATACACTGAGCTCATGTCAGGACCAGGTCATCTTTGAGGTGATTTTGGGGTACGACTCAATGTAGACCTCCACTCGCTTCTTCAGTCTTAAAGGTTTGAAGCTTGAGAATCCTTATTAAATGGATGGAGGAACCTTTCCACCAGTGGTACTTCAGCCATGGTTTAGTGAAAGTGCAATTGAGCACGTCCTTCATGTCTTCAAGTGGTCACTCTCAGCGGAGAAAGTGGATTAGTACGTGAGGAAGCGTTCTTCACCCGCACCCCTTTTCCACGAGCTTGTTACCTCTGAAGGTTTTGTCTTCCCTTGACTTATCTTCCCTGTAATGTCATTTTTAGAGAGGGAACAAAACAGATCAAATTTGAGCTGAGAAAAGATGGATTAGAGGGTCATTTCTGCATTCCGAGCATTCCGGATGGCTTTACAAACCCAGCTCGCTTTCGCTATGAATATAAAATGGCCGAACAGTGATTCTTATTGCTCGGTTATTTATGCATCCGCTCGCGTTTGATGAAAGAACACGGCTTTCAAATGAAAGCGCTCCAGTGTTATTTATTCCGCACACCGTTTCTTACTCTTCCATTTCTCCCTTGCTGACGAGCTCGACTGTCGGAATCAGTGTAATAAGATCAGAGTGGGAATTGCTGTGACGGATTATAACCGCACACAATCCTTCTTTTTCTATATACACACACACACACGCTGATTTCCCGCCCTGATTGAACGTGGAGAAAGTGCTCACTGTCAGCGGCTACAAACGCCGTTCTGTAGGATTCATTTGCCATGTCAAACACGCAGAGTAATTGTTGGCATTATGCTGATTTTCTAGTTAAGATGTGTGAAAGATCGTCATGAACATGGCTGAATAAAGTGCTTACCTAATCCTATCTATGGCTCAGGCTTAGAATCTGCACATTATGTTCCTGTACAAATGCCAAGTTTAGTCAGAATTTAACCCTTAGAGCACAGGCACGCTATTGTGCGCTTACAGATTTTGTCTTTGAATAAAAGGTTTTTTATGTGTACCATGCATTTTCCCCCACTTATCAACACACACACACACATACACAAGCAGACTATCTACATGAAAACACTTATTTATGATTTTTTTATTTACACAAAACAACAATCAGCCATAAAAACAGGGTCACGACTTTCTGCAATTGCATTTTTTGAACACCAGAGGGCGCAATCATACGTCATATTCCCATACACATATCTTAAATGAACGAACATCTTTATTATCTTCGGGTTTGCAATGGATTCTGTTTTGTTGTTTGTTTACTATGATTTCCAGTCCATTTGACATGGAGGAGCATTATTTAAAACTTCAAACATCTGCCTTTTTCTATACTCTGTCCCAGGAAACTCCTGGATCCAGAGGAGTATTAGTGCATCAGATATGCTACCGAAGCCAAGTGATGTCATTTGTGTGGATAGAGATGATCATACACGGCCCGGTGAGACCCCAGTATTTAAAACATCCTGTCCTTTAAAACAACCTTAATCTATAAACCTGTGGTCCTTTGAGGTAGCCCATATTGACATATTTACTGTATCCTGATGCTTAGTTTTAACACAAGGCTCCTAATCACTGTGTTCAGAAGAGACTCTCCATTTCACCTCAGTGGTACCTTATAGGATTGGATCCACATGGTGTTAAGCTCCCCAATGACCACCCTATCCATGAATTAAAAGATAATAAAGGTAGGTTCTGCAGGTCCAAAATCATTCACGGCCTTGTCATTGGGCTTTTACAGAAACACGGATGACTGGCCTCTTTCATGCCCTGGAAAAGCTTCTGGAGGAGATTTGAAAAGTTCTCCTAAACTTCTACTCCTGCTTTAAAAAAAAGCCTTTAATGCTTTTTTTTCCGGAGGACCAGCTAAAGATGTGGAACATCTTTAAAGGGACGGAAGGAAATCAGGACATGCTTGTTTACATTTAACCCAAATTAATTTCAGATCTGGTTGATTAATCATTGGATCTGGTACAGAGGAGGATGCATTGCTGGATCGCCACCCTCCATATCTGGATCATGATCATGGAGCTACGCTACCCATGTGAAAGTGTTTACTACCTCTCTCTCTCTCTTTCTCTCTCTCTCTCTCTCTCTCTCTCACACACACACACACACACACAATGTGAATCTTTGTCGATCTTCCTATGCCAACCATTCAGTAAGGTGGTGTGTCAGTGCCAGCTCCTTCTCATTAATTTATAGGGATTAAGTAAATGAAGTCTTGTTTTTAACATCCTCATCTAGTAGGGATGGGACAGTGTGCACTGTCATACCACAACCTTTTTTATTATGCTATCTAATGCAGTTGAATTTTCTGAACAGTAGAGGGTGCAATTATAGGTCCCGCGGTAAAGTATATCCCATCTTCAGTGAGATTACTTCTTATTCTGTAACCACAGGGGACTAAAGTTTATTATTGTCTAATTTTAATACCTGAAAAATGACATTATTTTTGATTGTTATTCTTCAGAAATACAAAAGGAATGTTTTCATTCGGTTAGTTGTTTCTAGTAAGTTCTTTTAATGGCAGGTAAAAAATGTATATAACAAAACATGCATTGGATTATACTGTTTTAACTTTAGACATAAAATGAACAGACGCTGATCAGACGTGTAAAATGCTCAGGAGATATTTTGTGGATGAGGTCATGTCATGTGGTCTTAATTCAGGTAACTCACTTAAGAAGGCTGTTTCTGTGGCTAAAGGTTTATTTTATGTTTTAATGGAGAATACCTTTAGATCCTAATTCCTGTATTTACCTATAAACTCGCAAAACCAATCTACACATGACCTTAGTGCTACAAAAGTGCTTTTTCATTTTCCAAAAATGGGTAAACTAAAGTAAAATGACTCCTCCTAAATCGTTTGACACATTTCTGGTTTGAAAGGCAACCTTTCACAGTTATTTGATGTCTGTGCTGAAAATGGTAGGAAAAAACGGGACTCCAAGGACCACAAAGCTTTGCAACAGGAAAGGGTGGGGCTAATAGCTTAAAATGGGTACAAGCAGCCATTTTGTGTTTTCCATGTGAACTGAGGAGTTTGTATGTACCTGTGACTGTGTAATTATGTAAGTGGCTTTATTGGTTGTATTACTTGTGTGTTTATCGCGCTTTCTGTTGATCTGTCGCATTGTAAGTCTGGTTTTCTTTTATAACTTTGCTGTGTTCATTGATGGAATGCATCTTGTATTTGTTTGTAGATAAAAAGCATCCTTTTCCACATCAGTGCTTTTAATATTTTCATCGTTTATTATGCACTGTTTTTATTGAAAGGCTTTTTCACCTGTCACAGTTAATATCAATACAAACCGGTTTGTATCTCTGGACTTGTTTGTCCTTCTGTGTTTTAACGGACACACCATCATGATGGCTACCTGTCCTTCGTTAAATTTCACAATTCAGAGCTATTTTACAGCCTGCAAACTCTAAGTAATTGCTTGGGTTAAGTTGGCTTTCTGACAATCTCTGGTTCATTCATTAAAATAATAATAAAATCATTTTCTTTATCTGTGGCTGTCCAAAAGCATTATGAATGTCCACTATGCTTCACAGTATTTTCCTTTATTGAGCATTAAGTTTTCAGTGATTTCTGCAGTTTCAAAGGGCATTTCTGATCCTGGCTTGATGAACCCCCAAGATCTTTAAATGCTTTGGGTTTTTAGCAGCTTGTCTGGAATGCTTTTAAGCTCCTCGATTATTTTCATGGAACATGCTTTCAGGTCTTTACTTGAAAAATGCACATTCACGTTTGCCCAGACAAAACATTTAAAGGCTAAAGCTCAGGGTTAAATCTGTTAAACCCTGAACTGAAATTAAAATGAGCTGAGCTCCATTTCGAATGCTTACAAAGCAAAGTCACAGATCTCAGCTCAGCACAAAGTTATACAGGTCTGTACTGGATCAAGCCTGAAACAAAATCATGATTTGGTTCACATTGCCTGAACCGAAATGGCAACTGTTGCTCATCACAACTGGACAAGATATGCTATTTGTTTTGGCGGAAGTTACATAGTGGTATAAGAAACCAAAAATGAGAAACCCTTTGGCTGTGTTTCTTTAAGCTCTATTACTTATAAATCAGGAATTAAAGCACCACAGCTCTTTGGGCTTTTGGTTCATTGGAAGGTCGGTCCATAAAGAACATTTGAATAAATGGATTTAATGCCAGTGGTGAAGGAAAAAAGGGATCATTGACAATCTTCAACAAATAAGTGCCGTGTCAGGTCCTTAGTATTATAAATACCAAGGCATAGATATTCACTACTGTCTGAGATTGCTTTAGCTTTCTTTATAAGTTTACTGTGCATGAATGAGTTTGTATTGGGGGAAAATGTTTTTAAAATTGAACAATATACTTTTCAAATTTCGCATCCAATTACTCATGATTACGATCTAACTTTCTTCTCTATATTCTTATGTATCTGTTTTTAACCTGTATAGAATGTTTTATAGGGAGACTTTATTACTTATGTACTTTATATACTTTTCTTCTATTCATTATACATTTTTCATACTGAGTGACTTGCTATCCCTTTGCTGCTGTAAAATGTGAATTTCCCCACTTTGGGACTAATAAAGGTTTATCTTCTCCACTTTAGTCAATGTATACGCTCATTGGCAATAAATAAATAAAGCTGGAATAAGAGAAGCAGAATGGTGACATGGCTGAATGCAGCAATATAGCACTTATCGTATATAGTATCTATTTTATATATAGTGTATAAACACAAGAAACTTAAATGGTAGAGAAAAAAATTCATGGAAAAGATGGGTAAACTAATTTTTTAAAGCAGTGTAGAACTAAAGCAATTAAATATAGCTATTGCAAAGTAAAATAAAATTGAATAGAATAAAATCCAGCTTGTTTATTATGAAATAAATGGTAAGAATAAACTGGACTGGATTGGGATAAAATGTATTAAAAAAATATATATACATGGCTAAAAGAATATTAAAAGATGTCATTAAGTTAAAATAAACACAGTAACTGAAGATCTAAAGGTGACCAGAGACTGAAAGTTTAAAATGACTGAGCAGAGTTTGAGAAACTTTCTGAACCAGAAAGGAAATTCAGTCCCTGTTATTCACAGAAATCATAGATGAGATTTGACCACAGTGTGATTTATTAATTTTAAGTAGCCAGTGTTTCAAATCGATCTGTTAGAACATTTTGAGTAGTGTGAAAGGGTGAGTGCTATAAGAATCACCAGCAATAGCTCTCTGAGCAGAGTGATGGACTCAGTCTAGTGATTTGAGGGCATTTATGAATGCCTTTGTATACACTACATCACCAAAATCCATGGTGGTAGTGCTGCTGCTACCTGTCCAAATTATTAATATGCTATTTATATGGGAGTTTGTTATTCAAACAAATCGTCTGGCATTTTCCGAGTATTTGAGTATTAAATCGATGTTCAGTTCAAAACGCCCTAATTCTCCCGACGCTACAGAAATTTCCTTGGAGCTCCTCTTTAAGGTCAAATTTTCTGCCTCTTTTTTTCCAAGCTTCAGAATTTCACCTTGAGATGGAACAGCTGTTTTTCAGACACTGGTTTCTAATACACCATCAGATTCAGCATCAGTAAGGAAGAAACCAATAATCGTGTGCTGACTGTTTTCCCACACACCTCTGCCTTTTGCTTATTTCTCTTTCAGTCATTTTCCTGATACCTACTCTGCACATGAGCGGTATTAATGCACGTTGTGACCTTAACTACCTAGAATCAATTTGCAGTCTCACACACTCACCTGCATCTTTAGAATGATGTTCTTGTAGGTTTGGTCAGTAACTCATTCAGACTCAGTGGACTGAGCAACATGGTAACTGGTCAGGTTCAACCTAAACAAACAGACTGGGGCAAGGTTTTCATGAGCAGATGGTTTTTTTAAAGGAGCAGATTTGAGTGTTAGCCTTAGGGTTAACATACTTTGCCCATCTGGAATGGTAAGAGGTTCGATAAAGACATGTACAGTCTAAAGCTGTGCTGTTAGTTTAAGCAGAATATGTTCATCACTTGAATGAAGTTAAAATCATTAAAGATGATTGAATCGGTCCGTATACTCTTGACTGATCACTTGAACGTCGAGTTAAAAACAATTCCAACCTAAATGACATCATCAATCTGAAAGATAAATAAATAAATTAAAATAAAGCAACTGTTCCATAAGCCGCAGTATGCAGCTGCTTATTTATAGCGTGTGAAAGGAACGCTATAAGATGTTCTTCCACTCAGACAATCAATCAAAGCCGTGATGTGACGGAAGATCAAATTACTACCGCTTACATACATCCATACGAATGTCACACTGACGCACTGATTTATTTTACGAGGAAATTTCAGTGTAAAACAAAACTCTCACGTTTCCCAGGTCTTTAAATTCATTGTGGAATATTCAAAAAGCGATTCTGCTGTGCTTAATGCTAAACTGTACATTAATTATTAACATTAATCCATTTGTGTGAAGAATGTAGAAAGCAATGATTTATGACTTGTTTTGCTTTTCGTTTTATTAAGCGCCACTAACGGCGACTTGTCGTATTCTTGCTTTAATTAAATACACGTTAGTAATAATTCATGAAATGCTGCGATGAATAATGCATTAGAATTTGTGCTTCAGATTGTTTTAGCATATAATAAGATATAATCATATTTTATCAATTTTTTTACCCTCCTTAGTATCGCTTGAGATTTTCTTTAGTAAAAATTGTCGTGTCTAAATTTAAATAAATATTTTGACACCTTTCGTTTTCCGTAATTCAAATGGGATGTTCATAATGCTAAAACTGTTCTTAGTAAAAGTTGAAAAAAAATCAAGGTTTCTAATCAAATAATGCTGTCCTTCATGCTCAGCATTTAATGGTAGCCTAGCGGTTAAGGTACTGGACTCTGGCAGAGGTGAGATATAATCCCAGGGCCTTCAGGTCCAAACTGCCACAGTTGGGTCCTTAAGCAAGGCCCTTAACCCACCATTGTTTGAATTGTAAGAACATAGTAGTTATAAGTCGCTTTGGATAAGGACGTCTGCTAAATTCTAGTCAACGTTTGAAGAACTTATCCAGTGTGATCTGACACGCTTTTGCAGTGGCTAAGTGGCGACTTGTGGCTTCTTT
>JAVSBV010000010.1:4832097-4852728 GCA_033117975.1 Parotocinclus spilosoma | reverse complement strand
CAATTTCTCGAGGACTATGTGGAATCAATACAAGGAAGGAGGAAGAAATAAAAATGAATTTTTATTTAAAAATAAAACCTACAATTTGTAATGCAATTGTAACCTACAATTAAATTAAAGTGAATCTGGAAAAAAATTAAATGAACTGAAGAAAACCGTTGGCTCTCCATCGGAGGGTGGAAAAAGCTAAAAAATATTTTATTTTATTTTGTTTTAACTTCAACCATTGGTGCAGCTGATCCGGGAAACAAGCAATAAAAACAGTCTGACCTAAATAATAAAAAAAAGAGCAGTCATTTATCTTTAATGTGATTACCAGTACTTTTTGTTGTAAAACATTCACATTTACAGGAAAAAGACATTGGTTGGGTTGAGCATCTTACAGCCTTGTTCCTCTGGTTCTGCAAAAGTTGATGAGAATGTGGGAACATTTCTGTTCTCACCAAGTATTGGTCAGATTAACTGACTGTATTTTAGAAACCTAAAGTCTGAGTGTGCTAAAGGGAAAGTAATGAAATTAGGAGTAAATAATTGAGACTTAATGATTAATTCCTATTTGTTCTTACCTAATTCCTAAACCTAATTCTTCATTGCCTGTTCTACAACTACAAGTAAGACTTCCTTATATAATATTCTGTACATACGCTGAAAAAAAATATAAATGCAACACAATTGTTTTTGCTCTTATTTATTATGAGCTGAACTGAAAGATCTAAGACTTTTTCCATGTACACAAAAGACTAATTAAAATGTAATAAAATACTGTGTAATAATTTGACTAAATCTGTGAGCAGTTCTAAATTGCTATGGTAATGCATTCACCTAACAATCATATCAAGATACTAATTAGACGGCATGATTGTTGCACAGGTGTAACTTAGGCTGACCACAATAAAAGGCCACTCCAAAATGGTGGTCACTCCAGATACTAACTGGTTTTCTGACCTCCCAGACCCCTTAATACAGTTATAGTGGACTTTTATTTGTGGCCAATCTAAGATACACCTGTGCAATAACCATGCAGTCTAATCAGCATCTTCATTTGCCACACCTGTGAGGTGGATGGATTATCTACATCCATTTAGACAAATTTGTGAACTATATATGAGAGAAAAAGGACTTTTGTGTACGTAAAAAAGTCTTAGATCTTTGCATTCAGCATTCAGTGTTGTGTTTATATTTTTTGCTCAGTGGAACATGGTAACTGCCCCCTCCAAAAAAATAAATCCCTCACCCCAAAAAATAGCGCACCTACATAGAAATGCCAGATTGCTGTAAAGCTAAGAATGCAGTTATGCATGAGGCAGATGTGTAAATAATTACAGTTGTGGAATGATTAGACACTGGGTCTTGCCACGAGCCTCCTATAAAAGGGCTCCCAGGAATCTCTCCACCAGATTGCAACACTTCCTTGGTCTGCCCAGTCACCAGGTTATCAGTATCACCAGTCAACGATTTAAGGGACCAGCTGGGATTTCAGCTTTGGCAGCCTAGGAAAGTTGCAGAATCTACAGCTGTGGACAAATGTTCCATAGAATACCTTATGGAATCATATGCGTCATTGCCCAAATGTGTCTAATCTTGTTTTCAGGCTACAGGTGGTCCAACTGAGTACCATTTCGTCCTATTAATTGTAGAGTTTTCCCCAATAGGCTTTTTATTTACTCTAATAGTGTAATCCCTTACATATATCATCATTACATTCACACAAAGCTCCATTTTATCCCAACAACTCCTTCTTGGTGTGGTTTGTGTACCGCTGTACATGATCTACTGTAAAATGCAAGCGACCTAACAAAGTACATCTTCTTTTTCCCCATTAAGTGTGTCAGATGTGCAGGAGAGCAGAATTGAGTGCGTCACTGGAGCCAGCAACAAGACAGGAGAGCACACAGTATCTGTGCGTTATGGCAACCATAAGCGCCATCTCCATGGCACTGACTTCTTCTACACTCCAGATCCTAATATAACACAGGTCATGCCTTCGAAAAGCTTTATCAGGTGTTTATTTTTGTGCATCATACATATGAAGCTCATTGTATAACATTAGGTTTTATTTATATTGTTGTTTTAACCCCAACCTTTTCTCGTCTCAGCGGTGGTCGCATGATCCATGTACTTGGCCATAACCTGGATGTAGTCCAGGAGCCACGGATCCGAGTGACAGTATTTCCTCCAGATTCTGTTTACCAAATGAAAAAGGGTAGCAGGAGGAGGAGGAGAAGAAATGGAAGAAGCGTTATAAGTGCAGACTTACAGAGACAGAGGCGCATTCCTGAACCCGACTGTCCACATAGCACACTGTGTTCTGTCAAGCATGTGAGTATATAGTAATGTTAATTGCACTTGGTGGGATTTCTTAGTATATGACAATATAGCTTAGAGGTTAAAAAAAAGAGTAAAATTAAGCAATTTAAATAGCGTACGCGAAAGTAAACGCTGAGAAACGCTTCTTGACTATAGACAAAAAGTCACAAAATAAGCACAGGGATGCTCCATACATTGTCTGTTCAGACAGTGTCCGTTCTCATATGCACTCACAGATAACTTTATTATGTACACCACCTCGTTGCTGCACTAATTGTTTTATTTTTTTATTTATTATACTTACCAAATGCTCTACTTTTTTTCTACTTGTGTTTCTACACTGTTCTCTAAGAAATGTGATTGCAAGGTAGCAGAGCTAATGCTATACAACCCTGCCAGATGATGTATATGTATTTTTTTTTACATGTATAGCATTAGAAATGAAGCGTAGATGTTAGCTTTTCACTTCTGTTTGCAGCAGTGTAACGTTTTACAGAGCATCATGTGGCCATTAAACGGCGTATACCTGGATGTTGTTATTTGTTATTCAGTCCGCAAGAGATCAGAATTTTTTTACTTATGATTATCTGTCTGTCTGTCCCTTTCTCTCCCACACTGTTAGTTTGAAGACCGGTGTGAGGTGAACACCTCCTCTCTACTGTTATGCCGTAGCCCTGCTGTGATCCCCCAGGTTATCGGAGCTGACATTTTGGTGGAGTTTCTTTTGGATAACTTGCGCTTCGACTTTAAGTCAGTCAGCCAGTCACCTTTTATATATGAGCTTGACCCTATTCTCCATCACCTTAATCGCCATGACCCCATCCAGCCATACCGCTACAAACCCGGATCAGTCATGTCAGTAGAGGTCAGTAGTCCATTATTTGACTGTTTCTGCAGTATCTCAAAATGAACAATGACAAATGCACAGACTTGGATGATTTGGCAGGTTGTCAGTGGATATATAATGGTCAGTGATAAAGGGTGGGTGAGAAGATAAAGATATACCACAACAATTAAAGGCAAAATTATTTAGTATGTATGAGATTCTTTAAAAAAACTACTATTCAAAAACACTGCTAACAAAAATATGTTGTTGAAACATTTGAAATATCCCTTAATTTTTTGAGCAGTATGTTATCCCATACTTAGTAAAATGATGTTCAATCAAAATATGCCGCGCTGCAGTTAAACAGGACTGGTTACTCTTTATAATGAAGCATGCAGCTGATTGGTGTTCTTTTGAACACTGGAGATAGTCCTCAATATGCTCAGAAAAGTATATAATCTATCATAATTTATCACAATACAATAAAATATTGTCGTGTTGCCCACCTTTAGTCACTGATTTACATAAGCAGACCTGATTGACAAGTGTGTTCACTGTAATTTGTCAGTTGGTTTTCATAAGCCAGCTCTATAAAGCTGTTTTAAGCAATGCTGGATTCAGTTACAAGCTTATAATGGACTCCTTGCATTCAATTCTATGACGCACTTCCGATTTCAAATAGTACGGCTCGCACGTTTCCGGTAGTATTGTTTACATTGATTGGCATACAACAATCTTCCCGTTTTTTGCTGCCAAGGTGTGTTTCCTTATTGCTTGCTGGTAATGTATGGTGGTAAAAATTCAGATCTCTTTAGACATAAGCACAGCAACATGTACAGAATTTAGCACGTGCTCTTATCCAGGCTCACTTGCAAATAATAGCAGTTGATGTTTAAGGGATTTGTTCAAGAACGCATCCATGCCATCTTTGCACTGCTGAGACTGTGATCAGTGTGTTATTTTTTTTGCATTACTTGTTTTGTGCACTCTTGTTTATTATGCTATTTAATGCAGTTGCCGTTTTGAACACCAGATGGTACGATCATGCTCAAAGACGCATATCCTGTTCTTTTAATTTACAGGATTTTAATCTCAGAAGAGTAAAGATTCTTTTTGCTTATACAAGAGAAGACATTTTGAATTGTTGTTGCTCAGAAATCAGTGTTTTCGCGCAGTTATTTAAGATATGGTGACGCCACAATTTTAAACCTCATCTTTTAGTAATTTATTTTAATTGCAGGGAACTAAATTTTGTGAAGAAAAATGATTAACAGTTTTAAAAGTCTATTCTTTTTTCGGCATGTAATGTCAGAGCTCACCTTATTAATTTGCCTTTTTATTCTTTCAACCACCTGTTATTTCATATTTAATTCTCACATTTTAATGCTTACATTTCTGTCTCTTCAGGGAGAAAATCTAGACTTGGCTATTGGTAAAGAGGAGGTAGTGGCGCTCATTGGTGAGGGCGTATGTACAGTTAAAACTTTAACCCGAAATCACCTGTACTGTGAACCTCCAGCTCAGCAGCCATCTCCATCTCACAGCCAGGGACGCAAGAGAGAAGGAGCCGATGCTCTCCCACAGTTCACAGTGAGTTCATGAAAAGCAAACAATGTCTGTGTTTAGTTTCAGAAGCACCACATATCATACATTTCAAGATAATACAGGGTTTTGGTACAAGCGATAACTGTGTGTAATATCAGGTGGTGGTGCTTAACAAGAGATGTGTGTTTCCTGTGGCCATAGGTACAAATGGGTAACCTGAACTTCTCTCTGGGCATAGTCCTGTATGACTCACTCAGTCAGTCTACTTTCCCTCTGGAAGCTCAGATTGGAGTTGGAGCAGTGGCCACTCTAGTCGTCCTTATTGTTGTGATCATTGTACTCATATACAGGTGTGTTGTCCACAATGACTCTCAATTCTGTTGAATCACATTATGCTCTAGCACATTGTCAGGTGTGTGTGTTTGTGTGTGTTGACAGTATTCAGCAGCTTAGCTTAGTAGTAGCCCACTTCCCATTAACAGGGTTAAGGCTTCCCTTTGATCTGAATTAGACACTCGGATCACTTCATCCACATCTGGAGTCCATTCTGTATGAGAGTTGTTCACCCAGGAGGTGTTGTTTTAGATTAGATTGCTTTCTTATCCTTTGTATGAACTTAATCTGTCTACCATTCTTTTGCTCTGTCTGTGCACCGTCTTTCAAAGGAGGAAGAGTAAGCAGGCTCTGAGGGATTACAAAAAAGTACAAATTCAGCTGGAGAATCTGGAAACCAGCGTCAGAGACCGCTGCAAGAAAGAGTTTACAGGTGAGAGAGGATAAAAGGCAGAAATCAGTGAACATTTAATGTCTGTTTAGAAATTCACTTAACCCCAATAGTTGTGAAGACTTAGTAGATTTCCTGAGCTAACAATTCTTTCTAGCCTAAAATGTGTGTACTCATTTTAAACACTCACCAGCCACTTCATTAGGGACAAATGTTCAACTGCTTGTTAAAGCCAATATCCAGTTAATCAATCACATGGCAGAAACTCTATTTAGGATGTGTACACATGGCCAAGACATCTTTCTGAAGTTCAAATCGAGCATCAGAATGAGGAAGAAAGGTGATATTAGGTGGCTTCGAGTGTGCTAGACAGGCTGGTCTGAGTATTTCTGGTCTGCTGATCTACTGGGAAGTTCACAAACAGTCGTAAAAGAGAAAATATCCAGTTACTGGCTGTTCTCTGGCCAAAAATGCCTTGTTGATTGCAGAGGTCATAGAAGAATGACCAGAGAAGTTCAAGCTAATAAAAATACGACAGTAACTCAAATAGCCACTTGTTACAACTGAGAATACAGAAAAGCATCTCCGATAGAAAATCTGATAGCAACTGTGTTATGCTATCATGTCAACATGGACCAAAATATTTAAGAAATGTTACCGGACCTTGTTGAACCTCTGAAGTTCTGAGGGTAAGAGATCCAATCCGGTACTGGGCAGGTGTAGCTTATAAAGTACTTGGTGAATGTAAATTGTAGTAGAGAAGGTGAGAAGATTAGATTTTAAAATTTTTCTGTTTTTAATTTGATTTCAGATTTGATGACTGAAATGATGGACTTGTCAAGTGATCTGGTGGGATCTGGCATTCCATTCCTGGATTATAAGATGTATGCCGAGCGCATCTTTTTTCCGGGTCATCGTGAGTCACCACTACGCAGGGATCTGGACGTGCAGGATTGTCGACGTGCCACAGTGGAACAGGGTCTCATTCAGCTTTCTAACCTGCTCAACAGCAAACTGTTCCTCACCAAGGTAGCATAGAATATTTCTTCCCTTAACAAAAACGATGTCTATGAGAGAATTAAGTTTTTCTCATTTTAAAACTCATGATTCATTTAAAATTGTGTAGATGTTCTTCTATTTGACCAATTATATGAGTGCTTATTGTCATCATGTCACGGCTTAAATGTCACAGTCCTTGCTTCTTCTCATTTATACATCTATTTGCTATAGTTCATCCACACTCTGGAGAGCCAGAGGACTTTCTCTCCTAGAGACCGAGCTTACGTGGCCTCTCTGCTCACTGTAGCCCTGCATGGCAAGCTGGAGTACTTCACTGACATCCTGAAAACATTGCTGAATGACTTGGTAGAGCAGTACGTTGCCAAGAACCCCAAACTCATGCTTCGAAGGTAAGCGTGGTTATGACAGGGGAGCTAGTCAGTTAAAACTGTAGTATACATTTTTATAGAGTTGAGATGCATTTGATGTTCTTATTTGTATTTAGTTGTATTTAAGACTCAAAACATTTTCTTTCCTCATAGAACTGAGACAGTTGTTGAGAAACTACTGACAAACTGGATGTCTATGTGCCTTTATTCTTTCCTGAGGGTGAGTGTTTTGGGAGTTACCACATACCATTTTGTATGTGTTTTCATGTCATAAGTCTTTCACATCAGGACTGAAGTTGCAGCGCTCCACTTTGCAAGTGTTCTTTCTAAACATAATGTTAATATCTTTTCCATTAGGACTCAGCGGGGGAGACTCTGTACATGCTTTTTAGAGCCATAAAACACCAGGTGGATAAAGGGCCTGTGGATGCAGTAACTGGCAAAGCCAAATACACTCTTAATGACAACCGCCTACTCAGAGAGGACCTGGAGTACCGTACACTGGTTAGAATTTAATTTAATCAATATATACTGCCATGTTAAACATACTCAGTTCAGTTTTGTTTATAGGAGTATTAATTAATTTTTTTTTTTTTTATGGAATCAGTGATTTTTATGTTTCCAAAACAGCTGTATGTTATTTTAATCTTATAATATGTTACTCTCTAATGGGCATTGCATTATGACTGCTTCCTTATTTCTTCACTTATTGTCTGTTGTATTAGTTCCACTTAGCATATAGGAGCACTTTGTAGTTCTACAATGACAGACCCCATAGATCAGGTACTATTTATGTGGAGGATCATTATCAGCACTACAGTGACATTAACATGGTGGTGTGGTAATTTGTGTTGTCCTGTTATGAGTGGATCGTCTATAGCAGTGCTGCTGGAGTCTTTACATTTTCTTCCATCCCTGTTCACTTTATTAGACATGTCTACCTTATTACTCCCCCTTGTAGTTGTAAAGTCGGAGACAGCAACTCATTCCTGCAATTATGTGTTAGGTGTCATATATTCCCTCATCAGTACTCACAGGGCACTGTGTACAGGATACTAGCGGCTGGACATTTTGGGTAGGTGGAATATTTTCAGTCCAGCAGTGACACTATTTAAAACCTCCAGCAGCACTACTGTGTCTGATCCATTCGTACCAACACAACACACACTAACATATGACCACCACATCAGTGTCAGTCCAACGAACCCAAATACACCCTAATTTTTGTAAGCAGTACAGTTGGTTGATATATACTTGATATTTGGTCCTGTGATGGACCTGACCATTAGAGGACAGAGTTAGGGTATAAATAAAGTATGCAGAGAACTACAAAGTTATACAAAGGTGGTCATACTGTTATGCCTCATCTTTCTGTCATTTTTTTATTATTCATTAATTTGGAGAGATGAAGGGAGACAGTACACCCCCATATTTCTGAAAAGAGTTTATATGTGATGTGTATGATGTAGTTAGTACCTTGTCTCCCCATGTAAAACTAATCTGAACATGAAATTGTCTGCAAAGTGGATTTGTACAGCTAGATAAAATGTTTTAAGCATTAATTTGGCAGTCTGTTATTTGTGGTATTATCATGTGTAGCAGTTCTTTCAGAGTAGAGTGTAGTTACTTCCTGAGTCTAAATGTGTGAAAGACACAAATCCTACATGTTATTGGGTTTTAAATGTGAAAATCATATTTAAAAAGCAATTACCTGTGTAATTGAAATAAAGCAGGAGAAAGCGTATCCTGGCATGCTGTGATTAATAGCCTGTCTGCTACAAAATCAGTTTCTCTTTGAGAGATATTAGTGTGTCTGTTGTGAAACCTATCTCTAAATAATTTTTATTTAATTTCTCCCTCTCTAGACACTGAATGTACTAATGGAGGGAGTGGGAGTGAATGAGACTCAGCCAGTAGCTGCTAAAGTACTGGATTGTGACACTATAACCCAGGTCAAAGAGAAGATTTTAGACCAGGCCTACAAAGGAACCTCATTCTCCCACAGACCACACACAGACTCGTTAGACTTGGGTAAGTCTTTACTGAAAAGTCGATCCAGGTATTTCTTTCTTCACTTCTAAAACTTCCTATTCTTCTTGCAGAATGGCGTTCAGGTGTTGCAGGTCATCTTATTCTGTCAGATGAAGACCTGACGTCTGTTGTGCATGGCAACTGGAAACGCCTCAACACACTACAGCATTACAAGGTGCTCATAATGTACACATTAGCACTAGTGCCAGCTTACAGTCGAATATTCACCCCTTTAATTCTCTCTTATCTCTCAGGTTCCTGACGGAGCTACAGTCGCTTTGGTGCCGCGACACAGCAAACACATTCACCATGACAACCACGACTATGTGGCAGGGGAGAGTGAGTGCACACATCCATTTGCAGACTATACTTAAGCTTATGCTCCTACTTAAGCTACTGAAGCTGTAGGTGAGAGACAGGGTGATTTCCTTCAGAAGTACATGGGTTCAGTGAAACAAATTTTAACTTGGTCATTGAAAGCTCCCACTCGGTGGAGGCTTTTTGTTATCGTAAAACATCCACCTGTCTTATTTCAATTTGCTTCTGCCAAGTGATATTTACTTAAACAAGCTCACAGATCCTCCTTCCCGATGGTAATGGAATTGGCTAACAATACACTGGAAACTAGAATCTCACCCCTCCGACTCAAGACAGCAGAGACAGTTGTTTTTGGTGGACTTGCGACCACAGATGACCTTGATACTCTTATGAGTGTTATGGGTTTTTTTATATACAGGGTGCATTACAGTATTTTTTTATAATTATTGTGACTTTCCAGACATAAAGGCAGGTTTAGTGTGTGTAACAATTTAGGCTTCCATATGTGTAAGCGGTATCTCTGGAACATTTAAGTGTAGTTTGCATGCAGTTTGAAAACATGAAAAGAGTAACGTGAAAAGACTGTGACTTTGGTAAATGTCCAGTCAGCAACCTAGAACACAGAACATAATGCTGTTTTTGAATGGCACGTACCTGTACACAGATCAGTCACAACATTACAACCACTGACAGGTGAGGTGAATAAAATGAACAGTGCTCTGGGTAATGTTCTACTGGGAAACCATGGGTCCTGAAATTTTAACTGTAGCTTTTTAGGCCAAGTACACCCATTCATGGAAACGGTACCAGATTTCGCGAATTGGTTCTGACAGCTTGTGGAGCCCATTCCTCAACAGATCAGGTCCATGGTGGCATGAGGGGAAGCTAGCCAATGTTGGACAGGTGGTTTAAATGTTAGGACTGATCATTGTGTATCTGTCTTCACAGAGACACCAATGCTAGAGGATGCAGATGAGGGTGGAGTGAGATTGTGGCACCTTGTGAAAGCCAGTGAGGAGCCAGAGCTGCCCAAACACAGACGAGGAAGCCTGAGAGAAAGAGAAAGGGCAAAGGCTATACCAGAGATCTACCTCACTCGCCTGCTGTCCATGAAGGTATCACAATCACATTAAGTCACTTGCTTACAGTCTTGGTTTATGAGAAATGGGCAAAACATATGATGAAAGCCAGTAGCTGTTACATAATGGTGTAATGAACACCATCACTTGCTGTCTGTAGGGCACCTTGCAGAAGTTTGTTGATGATTTGTTCATGGTGATTCTGAGCACGAGTCGGCCAGTGCCTCTTGCTGTGAAATACTTCTTTGACCTGCTGGATGATCAGGCTACTCATCACAGCATTTCAGACCCAGAGACCATCCATATATGGAAAACTAACAGGTATTGCACTGACCCTCAGAGTTCTGAACAACCAAATCAAAATGAATAATTGTGATATGTTTTATTGATAGTAATATTTGGTAATGAGTAAGTTAATGGCTTTGCTCCTTGTAACTGTGTTGGTATCAGTCTCTTAATTATGTTACCATAATGGTGGATTCTCTACCTGCTCCAGTCTGCCTCTCCGCTTTTGGATCAACATTGTGAAGAATCCTCAGTTCATTTTTGACGTGCAGGCTTCAGACAATGTGGATGCAGTCTTGTCTGTTATCGCACAGACCTTCATGGACTCCTGTACCATTGCTGAGCACAAGCTAGGCAGGGTGAGACCTATCTCCTTTAGGATAAATGTTGCTAGTGTAAATGTTGTAAAGATTTATTTTAACTCAAACAAACTCAACTTCTTCCTCCCAGGACTCACCCATCAACAAGCTCCTGTATGCCAGAGATATTCCTCGCTACAAGCAGATGGTGGAGAGGTAGAATGAACAGTCATGAAATGAGTACATTTTAGATTTGGTTTACATCAGGTTTAATCAGAGTAATCCTAATCATCACCTAAACTAAATTGTATTTCAAGTAGATTCACTTCTAGCCAGAATTTGACTATACTTTAAAATGAAATATCTCACAATGAAATATCCCCCAATTTGTGTGAGCAGTGTATTAACTCAACTATTACTTTGCCATCAAGTTAACAGTCATACTTTGATCTAAAGACGCCAGGTGTGTTCTCTCTCAACAGGACTGCTCAATAGGAAAATCTTTTTTTTTGTATCTTTTGGAGAGAGAAATCATGAATGAACTGAACTGAATGTTCAGTGTAATATTTAACACAATTGTGATGTGTTAACTATGTTGTGACTGGTGGGGATGTGGTTTTGCTATAATGTGAACCTATGTGATAATTAACTATTGTTTACTGTGTTTACTATTAGTCCAAGCTTGATTCAGATGAGTACAGTTAAGCCATGCTATCAGTAAATATTTAAACAAATAAAACAAGAATGACATGCCATTGTTGTGATTAGATAAGTCATATCCATTAAATGTCTCTCAAATCAACAAATACTCCACATGTGGTGTTAAATCACCCAGCTATAGAAGGGTGTGTTAATTTTCCCATATGCAAACCAAAGCCAACCATTTGTCTTTGAAATATTAACAAGATTTTCCAATAAAAGAGGTATATTTTTATTACAGCTTGATAAATTGGAAAGCTGGGTAATTGTTCACAAAGGTCATATGGCTTTCCCCCATTTTGATGATATCATTATACATGCAAAACAAAAGCACATCAGACTAGTTTATGAACATGAGCACAAAAGTGTTTGCCTTCCCAGACCAAATGTATACCAGCAGAGCCCCTTTGGGATGTGGTAGAATATGTGATCGATATCTGAAGAATCATGTGGAATCCATGGCACAAAGAATGGATCACAGAGAATCACAACCCAGTATTACTGTTCCTAATAAAGTGCTCAGATTTTCGCCAAACACCTAACATGTTGTTGCAATAAAGTGCAAATAGCAAATGAGATTGCAGCTGGCAATATTCTGCAATTTGTGGCTTGCAAATTATTTCAGATCTTCTGTGGGCCAAGCTGAATTAAACTAATGTATTATTAACAAAAGTGAAACATGCTTCTTTTAAATCTGTTGTCTGTATCTTTACATTTTAGGTACTATGCTGACATCAGGCAGACCATCTCAGCTAGTGATCAGGAGATGAACTCTGCCTTAGCCGAGCTCTCCAGGGTACATTTCATCACCAATTTCTCCTTCCTATAGTCTTGTGTCCAATATAGTATAATGAATGCTTTTCTGATTTGTGTCTGTTTATATTCACAGAATTACTCAGGAGAGCTGAATTACCTGGTAGCCCTGCATGAGCTATACAAGTACATCAACAAATATTATGACCAGGTAAGCTGCTGAGAACGAGTGAAGAGTAGATTGGGTGGGGGTTCATTTCAGATCTATAACAGCTGCTCTTTGTGTGTCTTTTAGATTATTACTGCTTTAGAGGAGGACACAACGGCTCAGAAGATGCAGCTCGGTTATCGTCTGCAGCAGATCGCGGCCGCAGTGGAAAACAAAGTCACAGACTTGTAACTGGAAGATGATGGAATAACCATGACAGTTGGCAACAGGATAAACTTAACACTGAGGAATGGACTCACTGTATGTATTGAGTGGAGGAGAAAGAATCCTTAAAGGAGGGTTGGAGTTATGTAAATGTCTTGAATGGGAGCTGAAAAGTACATGCTGTCAGTTTACAAAGGAAGAGCAGACTCGGTGTGGGAGATTGTACACAGTTCTTGCCTTTATCTTAGTGAATTGGAATGATCACAGAGACTCGCTGTCTTGAGGAGACTTCAGTCTATTAGGAGGAAGCAAGCTCCCGCAATTTGCATTCGAAAAGACTTGCGCCAATGTGGCGGGGGGGGGACGTGCGTGAGATCACTGTCAGAGGAACAGCAGAGTGTGTCTGAACACACTGTCTTGTCCACCTCTCTATGAGAGGACTACAACAATTTTGTCCACACGATGACGGATTGTGGTATTATTTTAAATTACATCTTCCCTGTTGATGGGTCAACTCAGTATTCACTGATAATTTTAGGGCTTTTTGCCAATTTTGGTCCAGAAATTCATTGGAGGAAGATGACGATGAGCTTGCTCATGTGAAGCAAAGAAAATGACATGTACAGAACATTTGCACCTCTCAGACTCCTCTCTTATCATCTTTCTTTCTTTCTTTGCCTTGTGTCAATGTACAGCCCGTTCCCATACAAAAAGCAGCAACCATGTTTGTACTAAAACAATGAAGTGTTTGGCTGTGATATGCTTTTTCCTCTGCCTATAGTCACTTGCAAAATAATGTAAAGAAATGTCACCATCCGTGACATTAATTTGAAATTTTCCGATTGTATACTATTTATTTCATATTGACACGTTTAGCTTTTAGCCTTTCCTTTTTCCGTATACATATCCGTCCAGGACGTTAAATTGGAGCTCTGGACTTGAAAGAACGTGCTTACCTGACTTCACACTGTGGGACCTGCCAAGCAAGAACTGTCAGTGATCTCAGATCCAGCACTAGAATGCTTTTGAACATTTTAAGGTACCTTCTGCATACAGCACTAAACGGTAGCTGGTGATTTCTACCATGTTTCTATTCAAAACTTTTTGCTGTACCTGCTTTTTTTCTTTTCTTTTTTTAATCGAGTAAGTCACTGGAAGAATGTCATGTAGGCCAGCTTGTGTTCGCGTGTGTGTTTGCGTGTGTGCGTGCGTTTGTGTGTGTGTGCGCTCAGTTCACACTGTATGGTCAATATTTTTTGCATTGCTTTACATAAACACTAAATTGCAAGTTTATGTAGCATATAATTTTTAATGTTACTGATAAGTAGTGTTTCATCTGTAGCTTTTTTTAAACAAAACTTGATTAATAGTCAGCCTAAAAGAGACACATAGCAAGTGAGAGAAAACAAGTGAAACTTGATGTACAGAAATAGAAGCTAACATGCATCCAGATGTTGCTGATGCAGCTAGTGATATAACTTTATTATGGTACAACAAATAGAAGGTAAACTAAACACACACAAGGTTAGTGCTGAGGGAAAAAAAATCCAGAAATCTGAGGGAACTATAAAGATAAAACCGGTATTAGAGTATATAAATTATGTCTAGACTAAAGCAGGCTCTTAAGTTGTTAATATCGTAAATAATGATTGTCTCCCAGCTGTAGCGTCTCACCAACAGTATGTGAAATTTTTTTTACAAATTATATTGAGAGATAATAAAATATTCTAAATCAAGTTTTCTGCATTTGTGATCTTATCTGTACAGATGAACTCCATGATCTAAAATCCCATTTATCCAAATTTCTGTTATAATGTATGAGGTGTTTTAATGCTCAAACTCACCTGAGGCTGCATTCTGAAAAGCTCTTTGTCTCTAGCTACATCCACCACTTTCATTTTTATTTGTTGGTTAATTAAGAGCTAATGGTTGTGCACAAACCCAAATCAGAAATGGTTGTTACAGAATGGAAAATGCAAATAAAAAAAACCCCAACTATGTATTATATGTACTTTGACTTTTGTTTTGTTGCTGACCGTATGAACACAAGATATGCCATGTTTTGTGTACTTAATTTAATTTGTTAATCAACATTCATTCCTGCATTTCAGACCTTCAACACATTCCAAGAGACTTGGGATGGAGGATTTTGATAATAGAAGTGATAATTTGAAGAATACATGTCTAGGAGCAACATCAGCTCAGATTTGAAAGAGTAGGTCTGACACAACCCTGGGTTTTAGGAAAGTTTTTTTTTTTCCCTGTTTCAGGCATGACAAAGGTTTATGAAGTAGTGGTGTCTGTAAAAAATGCTTTGGTGTGGAAGAACTTGATTGGCTTGTTTTGTCCCCATAAACCCCATCCAGAACATTTGGGATTAACCTACATAGTGATTACCGACTATAAGATCTTCTCTAATTTCATTAAATCATAATCTCAATAATGATTTTCAAATCAAATCCCAGCAGTCACGATACAAAATCTAGTGGAAAGCAGAAAAAAGAAGCTCTTGTACGAGTAAACTGAGGGACTGAATAACTATTTTTAAACCATTTGGTTTGGGATTTGATCATTTTTAAGTGCAAACAAAACGTTACTCATTAATATAACGTAATCTATTTGATATTGTTATATTATTTTATCTTACTTTATATGCAGAGCTATTACAGTAAACACTGATAGAAAAAACACACAAGAAGTACAAGAGGAAGCAGTAATTCTATCTGGCAGATGCAGGTGATGTGTTTTTATTTCCAGTATGCTGGTTTTCAGCATGGCAGTGCCCCAATGGTCGCTGCTTTATTATAAATAGGGGTACTATTGTCTAAGTCTGAAAGCTTTAGAACTGTTTGGGTTCATGTCTATGCTGAGTGGTGAGTGACAGTCATGTGTACATGGTAAATGCTGGAGTCAGAGTTACAGTAGGCTGTTTTGAATGGTCTCTGGAGCTCTCATCAACATGAGGTTTTATAGTATCATTATAGCTATTGTGGGACTGATTTAAAAGTGTCTGATTAAGTTACATCCCTCACACAGCCAAGCTGCTGGACTTCACTAGGTACAAGAAAACAGTTGAAACACAAAGGATTATATAATATGTTCAAGTAGGAAATCTCACTTGGAGTGTGGTAAAACATGTTTATGTTGATAGTGTCTAGTTTTGGTTCAGGTACAAATTAAATTCGAAGGTTTTAAATTTAAAGGTCAGTGTTTGACAGACCTGTAAGAGGTCCGCTGAGTAAAATATGGATGAAAATGATTCAGTAAGCATTTACAAATCTGTCCTGGCTAAGAAGGTGACACTTTACCATGTGACTTGTGCCATCCCCACTCATAAATAAGGTTACATCTCAGGTTAAGGAACAGGGGAAGTGACCGACATTTACCTTAACAGTCAGTCTAGAGGTGTACACTAAAGCTTTAGACATCTCTTTCTACTGGTAGAAAATAGATTTGGTAATAATACAGTAATTTTCTGGGATAATTAATTTTGGCTGTTAAAATTTTTCTTCAGGAATGGGTTGAGTTCCATAACATTGCCAGCGAACAGCTCAGTCCAATTAAAGCCATCATGGACATTTAAAAAAAAATTGGTCCAGAACAAGGATCCATCCCGCAATGAAAAGTGAAATATCCCTTAATTTCTATAAGCAGTGTATTTTCCTCTAGTTGATCTTTAATACAAATGTTCCATTAATGAAAATACTTTTTTTAATGTTCAGCTATGAATACAAATTATTTGTTGTCATATGTGATGTTTTTTGTTTGTTTTGTGAAGTAAAATGCCTGGGTGAGCATCCTCTGTGTGGTGATTCCATCACTTTTGCCAGGTTTTATGTGCATGGGTAAACATCGTCATCTAGTGGTCAATCAGTGTGTGTGTAACAGTTGCACTCTGAATTGTTGTCTGATTTGTTTTACAAAAATGTTTGTATTGTAAACAGATAAAACGGAAGAATCGATTCTATTCCTGTCTTGATGGCGATTTGTTACTTACTGACTAATAACCAGCGGTCTCAGGGTTTTGGTTTAGCTAAGGACTAAACACCAGATTGAAATGATGACCATTTTTATAACGAGCCACAAAGGTATTAGATGGTTATGGCTTAAATGTGCTGCTTTCATGTGTTAAGGTCAGCATGGTGCTCTTCATACTCTGTAACAGAGCCACGTATAGTAGCTTGGTGTTTAAGATAAAGATTAAGAGTACCAAACATACTAGCCCAGTGCTGTTAGGAAACTACTGACAATCAAAGAATAATAGTTACAGTGAAAAACCTTCTTTTTGGATGACGTTTTGAAAACTTTTATTTACATTTACAGCATTTAGCAGATGCCCTTATCCAGAGCGACTAACAACTTATACAGTATACAACATGGGCTAAGGGCCTTGCTCAAGGGCCAACTGTGGCAGCTTGGCAGAGGTGGGATTTGAACCCTGGACCTTCTGGTCCAGAGGCCAGTTCCTTAACCGCTAGGCTACCACAGTCCCTATTACACCGTATCTTTTGGAACTGGCCAATTAGCAGGATCAGAATAGCTCCATGTGTTCTGTGTTATTCCGAGTTGTTTTACGCTGCAGTGCATGCAAGTATCCAAAACACAACATATGCTGGTCTTTCTTACCTTACTTACGTCTTACGTTTCTTTTTTCCTGAAATTTTAGAAAACTTAAACAGGGTAGTGTATACTATCAAGCTAAAGCCATTAATATTGAGCCAAAGCATAAATATTTCCTGACTAATACAAAAATATTTTAAGATTTGACATTGATAATAAATTCATGATAATTAAAATTTAACTCTCAACTTTACTGATAGCCAGATGTGTAATGTCACTACACATTTACCAAACATTTAATGGTACGCATTCGTGTCCAACTACATCTGTTTTTTTTTTTCCTTTTAGCAGTCAATTCACAGTACACATTAAAACTTTTTATCTCTGTCAGATTGGTTGGAGACTTGCTTAATGGCAATTTTCAAATCTTGATATGGATTCTCAATAAGATTTAGGTTTGGGCTTTGACATTGAGGTTCTTGGTTTTGAATTACTTTTGTGTAGCTGTGGCCCTATGCTTGAGTTCACTGTAATGTTGAAAGGTGGACTTCCATCCTACTCAGAGGCAGACTGGAGCAGGTTTTCTTTGCTGCTTTAGAGGACTGTTTGGCATCATCCACCTTGCCTTCATTTCTGACCAAGTTTCCCAGACCCTGCAAAAGAAAACAGTATGATGCTGCAATGTACCCAAATAACAAATGAAGTTACATTTTGGTCTCATTAGACAGAAATAAGTTATCTGCAACATGCCTTTTGTTAACTCTATATGTGATTATAATTGGCTTTTTTAAAAGAAAGGCTTTCTTTTAAATACCGAAAAGGCTTCCATATACTTGTGGAATGTCTGGGAAATTATTGTCCTGGACACAGCTTTTCCAGTTTCAGCTGCAGATTTTACCAGCTCTTTCAAAGTATATTTCTTCCTCTTAGTTGTTTTTCCGAGTCTTGATATCCTCAATCAACTCCTGGCTTTTAAAAGGTAACATTTGGATAAGCAGCCATATGAACCATATTCTTTCTACTCCCTAACATTGTGCTTAATGGTGAGGTCAAATGTTTAAACTTTTGGAATACCTTTTTATAACCACACCCTGGTGAATATTTTTGTAATTTATTTCAAGAGCTTCAAGATGATTTTTGATGTTTGTGGTGGTATGCGCTCAAAAAAATTGCAAATGTGCCTTCAAATATTTGCAAATATTTGCCACTTCTGTTGACATTTGGTTAAATGTACAGTAATGCAAGGCACTGTACTTCCCACTGTTATCACTTGTTTGCTCATTTGGGTTCTGTAGACTTTTTTAACGAAAGGCAAAATGTATTGTTAACACTAGAAAGGAGGAGACGGTCATTTTGACCGTTTTGAATTTTTGAGATATAATAATTTTCACATAATTGACCCCCCCATGTCCAAAAAGTTGTGACTTTTATTATATTAGAGCATATTTTAGTCTGACATTAATATAACAGATCACAAGTGTTCTGAGCATCAATACCTCGAAAGATGAGGTCATTTTGACCGTCTCTCATCTCCGCAAGCCAGCTGTTTTTACCGCTCTTTGAGCATGTCACTTGTTACCTTGAGAACGCGGCTACGGTTTACCTCCTGTAAAAAGCTGCGGAATTAGCTATAAAAGAGCCTTACAATAAGACTTTCACAGAAAAAAAGCATAATTAGTATAATTAGAAGTAACCTAAAAAGCAACAAACAGGAAATATGCAGCTGATGAAGTTACATGCCTTGACTGAGTTATCTAGCTGCACGTCAGCCCGCACGAAATAAGTGACAACAGATGACATTTTCCTAATAACCCACTAAATAATATGTTACTATTTTTAATATCATTTTCAATATAATTTAAACTTATTTCTGTTTTGACCAGTTTTATAATTCTAGGCATTTAGCTTGTATAGCTGTGATTTAGCCATTTAAGCATTATGCATATAAAAAAAGCTTATTAAATTGTTGTATAAAACATATTTAAGTATTATGGTTCTTTATATTTGCAATGAATATTTTAATAATTTTTGTTGTTATAGCTTTTATTCTCACTATTATTTCATTTGGATGTACAACATCATATATCCCCATATTTCAATAGTATATTAAGACATTAAATACTATTCATAAATAAATAGTCATTAGTACAATCCAGTATTACTGTCTTTCTGACATTTTATGGCCTATTTTAACAAGATGAATTAATGAATTTATTTATTCATTCTGTATGATAACATAAAACTGCATGCAAACTAATCATAAACTACTACTAGGCCATTCTAGTAGTTCTGAAATCCTGGCCATTCTAGTGTTAATTACACAGATAGGAGGTACAACATGTGTAGTAAGTCTGGACACTACACATTGTTTCAAAACAACCTGCATCCACTAAACATTATTTAAAATTTCCCTCATCCTTAAATCATAAATTCTGGCCTGAGCTTTATTGAGGTCATAACTGTAGACATACATAATGTTTTTTAACCGATAAAACAAACATTCATATTCCTTTATTTAAGTTGGTCACAGTCCAAGCTTAAAATTTGGTAGAACCAGGTTCTTATTAAACTCTCTACTGCTAGTGTGTACATTCACAATCCTGATTCACAGTAGGCAATATTTTATTGTGTCATGGTTACATATGGAAAGTACTCTATGTCTGACACAGTGGTTAATTGCGTATTCTAAAACTGTATAAGAGCAAAAACTAAGTTGATTGTCATGCTATTTATTGGAGCCTAGTGGTAATTTTCATCTACAGAATTTTGACAAAGTCTGTAATTCAAGCTCTGGATATTTTGTATTATTGGTATTCTGACATTGTGATCTGAAACAGACAATATGACATTACTGGGATGAAATATGTGAGCTGAAGGGAAAGCAAAGATGCTGTCAGGAAGAACAAAAAGAACAAAAGGCTTATAGTATCACAGAGGAGTGTGATTTAAAATGAATGGGAAAAGTGAATGTGGATATGAATATTTGTGATATATTTTGTTGTATTCACCATGCATGCAGATGACTAGCTTTGAGAATATAAGAATATAATAATATAAAAATATAACAGCCAGTATGTTATCATATGCTAGATTTTCATAAGTCAATATTTGTACAATGCATTTCTTTAAAAAATGGAGGCTGGCTGAAGACAGGAGAGATCCATGACATTATGGAGGAGCCAAATAAAGTGACTTATGAAAAAGAAATAAGATGAGGTTGAGTTCACCAGGCCTCCAATTAAAAAGCAAAAACTCCTACATAATTGTAAGGGTACACGCCACGGCCGCTGCGGTGCGCTGCGACCGTCACGTGGCTTTGTTTTGGTTTTTAGCGTCCCCCACGTAGCGCTTTGTTTTGTTGTCCCCCCGCAGCGCACGTTTTGATTTCTGTTCCCGCCCCGTTTTGATTTCGTGCACCTGGTCCGCGTTACCTCCGTCGGCAGG
>JAVSBV010000010.1:4817889-4831997 GCA_033117975.1 Parotocinclus spilosoma | reverse complement strand
GAGACCCCGTTCGTAGCTGCGCGAGAGGGTGGCTGTAACAGCGGTGATGCCGGTGAGCGGAGGGGGGGAGGGGCGCCACTGCTAATGTTCACCATCCTAGCGACAATCTCAGCCTGTAACACATTCGGCTATAGCTACCCCATGTAAATATCGACTATTATTACTGTTAAACAGCGTTATAAATGGATGCAACCGATTGGGATTGGAACTACAATTCGAAGGGAATGCGCCGAGCCTAACTGACGCGACTGGGAAACTTTCAGGCAGTGCGCAAAGAACACTGAGAAGTTTACAAGGCAGTCCGGAAGAGGCAACTGGCTTTCGGCCTCTAGCTCGTAGGAAACGCCGAGGTCGCAGGACCAGGCCTCGCAGTGTTATTCGTATTGATGTGGGAATATTTAAACACGACTAATTATCAAAACAGGATACTTTACCTGAGCTGAACTGGAATGTCGGACTGGGTAAGTTTCTCCTTGACCTATTTTGTAGAGAATATACTGTTGTGTTTTAGTATTGCCCAAAAAAAGTTACAGCATAACTTGGTTAGCAGGCTAACGCTAACTCGTTCTGTATATGCATTGAGGTTTTGCAGGATATCGTGGGTTGCTTCGCTATTTGCCCCAACACTCAATTAAAGCAACTCGATTTTTAATATAACACTTTCTAATGATGGTTTAGCCAAGTGTGTAGGTTAGCTGGTTAGCTCTCTCAGGCTAGTACATGATGTTTGTCGCTTGTATTGACGAGACAGTGATAGTTCCTCGTGCTGGGAAAGCTGCATTTTCCCAAGAGCTGGTCATGTAAACATTTAATGTTTGGCCTTTTGCTGTTTATTTGCACTTATGCATGAGTATGCCACGCATACCGCTTTCACAGAGCCAGTGCCACCTGAAACGCTGTTTTGGGCATCGGTGTGCATGATCATTTTAAGTGGCAAGCTATGAGATTGTGAAACGGAACAGTTTCGTTGAAGTTGGCCGAATTTGCTAGAAAGTCTCGTTCGTTTTAATCGGATTTTAGACATTGTTTGCGAGACTGTGCTCTGAAAATCGAGGAGAGAAATCTGCGAAGCATATGAGTCAAGTTTCTGGGTCATCTGGGATGTTCTAGGTTTATTTTCGTACGGATTCAGGTTTTGTTTTACAAAAAGTCTGATTTAGCAGTAACCTTAATGTACAATCAGGCAGGACCGAGAAGTTGGGTGTATACAAAGATTTCCAGCAGTGTTAAGGGTCTGGATGCTCTCGATGTTTTGTTTGCCGGATGAACAAATGTGTTCCAGAGGTCAGGCTTATTTGGTTTTCAGTTTTAGCAATCCTGTATGCCCAGTGTTGTCTTTTGCTCTAATTCATTTAGATCATATTAGTTACATAAGCATTCCGGAAGTCCCCTTATTATGGATTATTATGCCTCTTCTTCGCTATTGGTTTGTCATGTTCAGGCTTGAACTGACACGGATAAACTGGATGTTTTATTTCAATTCTCTTTAGTTTTTTATCTCTAGCAGCTCGTAGATTTTGTGGGTTCTGCTGCCCGAACTTTCGCTCGCCAACATTGCCAACTCTTTGAAGGGTGACTTGCTTTTCTCATTCTCCCCCCACCTCCCCAATGAACCAACCCCCAAGCTCTCCGGCGGCCATGAGAAATGGGTGGTATTTCTGAGGGGAGCTCGCGTTTCCTTTTTTAGCCTCCATTTTTATTTCCAACAACAAGTGAGTCGAAGAGCGAGAGACTCAGGCTACAGTAGCTGGCTAACGACCTCTTCCTCACTCCGATTAGGGAATTTCCCGTTTAAACATGACACGAACTCACACTTTCAAGTCCGCTTGAAAAAAAAAATGCTTTTCCAGATCACCTCGTCTTCCCACCACTAACTAATTATTGCGGAAATCGCTTTTTTCATTTGAAATGCACTTCTGTGCTGTGTTTCCGACTATTAACAGTCACAGTTAAGCTCGCGGTACAGAAATGTATACAGTTAGTAGAGCTCGCTGTTGTATTTGCATTGGACGCAGTAGATAAAGTCTGCACGTAAAATGACGGATGGACTTACAGATTGAAAATTTAATACCGACTTACCAGGACCCTGGCTTTTATTAAGCGTGAACAAAAGGTGCCCTTAATAGTGCCTGGAATGTTTTTTTTAATCTGCGCATCACCTATCTGTCGCACACAAGTACGAGCAGAAAGATCAGAATAGCGCGATTGCCTTTCACAAGCCTTGAAAACGGAGCATACTAGCCAATTACAGTCAATGTTTGTTTGCAAGTCCACGATCTGGTGTTTCCCATTTTGCTGGAGAGTAAAGTAGACTGCAGCGACGTTGTACTGTGTGACGCCCTGCTTATATTCTAGAGCTGTCGAGCAAACATGGAAGGTTTCAGTCTCCGTTGTATTATCAGTACGGTTACAGATATGCACATTTCCATGTCTTGGGTCTTTAAAACTAGTTTACGTAAGTGCTTAAGATATACAAGTGCCTGAACATTACAGGAACAGGGATACACTTTGTGTGTGTGTGTGTGTGTGTGTGTGAGAGAGAGAGAGAGAGAGAGAGAGAGAGATAGATAGTCGATGGGAAATGTTGAGAGGCTTTAGTCCTCTCTTGAAGTGCAGTTGGAATGGAGGTGGTATCCACGGGTTTTGTATTACAATATGGAGACAGTAACTGCTGCTCTATTGCTTCGTTTGTCATTCGTGTGCATGTGTAGCCACATATGTTGCACATTTTCTAAATACTTATTCCTGTGTTATTTTGGTCACTGCTATTGCTGTGGCCACCCATAACTATGTGAAATTTGAGCTCCTTGCATCAGTCACCCGGGTTATTATTTAAGTAAACCACATTGCGTTGTGAAGAGACAAAAGACAAACCAGTCTGAAGGAAAACAACATGGTTAAGCACATATGAGTTAAATACAGAAGGCTTGATTTTCGAAGGGAGTGCATGTTTGCGATTTATCGAACACAGTCTTGGTGTGTTCTCAGCAGAAATTACAAACTAATGCGTGTTCAGATGTGAAAGGCTCTTAAAACCCTGGGGATTTATAGTATATGGTACAACAGTTTCTGTAGTTGTAAAGACAGTTTAACTAGCTCCACTTGTATTCATTTAACGGATAGTTTAAACTGTCGAGGTAAATTACCCTATAGGATAGTTGGAGAGTATTTGGAGCCAGGTGTTCCAGTGAGTAAGTAATCCCAAAATCGTTTAAGGACTGTATCAATGTGAAATAATTCAGCGATTATTATTGTTACTTTTGCTTTTTTCCTGGTGCATTCCATTGCATGATCACACCATTTCTGAAAGTAGCATAACCAAATAACCATAAAGGTTTATTGGAAATTGCTCTAGAATATTTTTAGGGATAAATGTAAATGGTAACATGTATGTTCATAGAGGGTTTAAAGAACAGCATATGTATGAGGGTGTCTGGGTTTGAACATGACCCACTGCCAACACAACAAACAGTATTACAGCACAAATGTAAGGGAGCGGTTTAGAAAGATGGATGAAGAATACACTGGATCCATAACTGTATACCTGAACAGAAAAGAACAGAAACATCAAATTACAAACTTTGCCTATATGTGGTGTGGACTGTGATTGGACATAAGGTTGTACAAAGCTTCGAAATCTCACTTTCTTGTTTTTTAGAGCATTTTTTTACATACAAATTCTGTTTTTTATTTTTGAGATTTCTTCCTGTGTCAAAGCTGGGAGGAGCTGTGATAAAGGCAAGGTATAAAAATAGGCCAGCGAAGCATGATTGAAGCAGGTTTCCAACACTTAAAACATGAAAAGGCAGAACACAGTTTAAATGCTGTTCTGTCATCAAGACATTCCTCACATTTGTCTTTTAATTCACTAAGTTTTTAAATTCCTAGTTCAGGTTGCAGCTGATTAGGAATTTGAATGTTTTTCCTATTGTTTTCAACAACTATGCAATTTATTTCTGCCTTACATTGTACTCCTTTGTGTGGCTGCCTGTATTTCTAGATGCATCGGTTGATTTACTGGTGATCAGCTGTGACCGGCATGTATTTAAAAAATATTGCAAATCAGAATCGGCCAAGAATTGTTGCGTCTGTAATTGTTATACATTGTTACTTTATTTCAGCTGCTGAGGGAATAGTGTAACTAAAGTGGAACACAATTTAGATGAAACTCAGCAAAAACCTAGTTATTCTTTACAATTATTTTTTTACTGTATTGATTAAGTTTACCTGTGACTATGGGATGTAGACCTGTCAAAGGATACAAATTGTTTAAAATAATGTAAAATATATCACACATTACGTGTGTTCGATCGGAGGTTCCTTCAGCGCCGCTGCAATAAGGACCCTTACAAAAATTAATTCCTACCCACTGCAATAGACCAATACAACGACTCACCTCTGTGCCAAGTGGTGGCTCCTCCTCTTAGTTATATACATTTTGAGTTCCCATTTTTGCTTTATTCTTGACGAAATATGTACACAATTGTCCTCTGTTATTTTTAGTACATTTTGTGTTCTATTGATTTGATTTCTTTATCTACCATTACTTTTAAGTACTTTATGTGAGTATTTTCCCTTTTTGTACATTACTTCTGCAACACAGTAATGTCCCTTTTTTGGAGAAATAAGGTATAGCCAAGCTCCATTTCAGTAACACTTAATTATAACACATTCATAATATAGTGTAAAGCATACATTTCTGGATTCTCCAAAGACTTATTGGCAGTAGAATGGGTTGTACTGATATCCATGTGATTCTCAATATGACACATTTTTTAGTTCCACTACCAACAAATTGGTTCATCAACCTTCTGCCCAGTTGTCCTTAAAATCCATAGATAATTGGTGCACCAAATTTGAGAACTTAGCTGGCTTGCACAGGACCTTGACCTCAGCTCCATGAGACACCTTGAAATTGCACTGAAAGGGCAAAAGTGAACCAGGGCTTATTGTCTGTCGTCAGAAACCGTCCTCACAGTTGTTCCAAAATCTGATGGAATGTCCCCTGAGAAGAACAAAGGCTCTTGTACCAGTGAAAATGGGGACAAAATTTATAATGATACCAGTGTTTGGGATGTAATTATTTCGTGTCCACAAATCTATATTGTGGCAAAAAAGATCTTACTATCAACAGAGATATCAGATTTTTCATTATTTAATAGGTGTTCATTTTATCTGCAAATATCTTAACTGCATCTTTTCAAGCGTTTAATGTGCAGAGGTCCTCTAATAACGGTACGGCTGTAGAACAACATCCAGTAGAGTTATGTAAGTAATGTAGACTTTATTTTTCAGTATTGACAAAGGAAAATAAATATTTTTAACATAATTATAAGAACCCCAGGCTATGTGAAGCTGTGTGAGTCAGACCATTTAAATGGCAGTCGGTTAGCGCATGTTCATTGGGTTGTGTGTGTGTTTGCAGGATTGTGTTTGCACTGGTGCTCAGCAGCAGCTTTAAATGTGTCAGTGGCAGTGTCCTGTATTACAATAGGGCTAAAAACATGGCGCTGTGAAGCCTGCCTTTCTGCTGTTTTTGACTGGTGATGTTTGATTTTTCTCATCCAATCACAGTAACTATGCACTTAGATTGGATGCTCAGTGAGCACATGTGTTATGGTGGGGGCTGGTGTTCTCAGGAATGTAATGTGTTTTCCTGTGCTGTGAAGCAGCGGTAGATTAAAACGAAAATCTATGTTTTATGTCTGTAATGCACCAACCACCATGGCTTACATCAAATAAATTCAGAACTGTTCTTAATATCCCATCTACACAATAAATTTTTGACAAATTTCTTGCATGCCTGTCTTCTGTTTTCTCTTTCTTCCCTTGTTGTTTAGATTTTTTCCAAACTGAGTAATCAGTTTTAGTTTGAAGGAATCAGTCTATTGGAAATGCTTTAAATGTTGATTATATAGATATAATGTTTTATGTATTTAAATCAGCACTATTAGCAGTCCTTGTAACCAAGTAATGCCGTATGAGCGCTTACACTGTTTGCATGCTACAAGATACAGGCGGCTCTGTGAAAAATACTGTCAAAAATACTGCATAATGTATGTATGGCCCTGCATTTTGTAAATGTACTGTGACCTCTCACGCTTGACAAAGAAACAAGCAGGCTTTTGCTTAAATTTCCCCAAGAATGTACATATAACATTTATGTCCAAAAACTTGCAAATGCACATATGTGACTGTTTTATAGTTAGTTTAATTCATTTTATTTCCCTTAATTTAAATTTGAACACAATCTGCTAGTTTCATAGACATGGGACATAGTGCCCACTAACATGCGTCAGGTTGTATTATTTGAATTTTACAAGGCTTCCTCAAAACTAGCAGTTAATTAAAACTAACCCCTGGTACACTTAGGGTGCAGCATTAACTTTTTTCCTGGTTTGCCCAATCAAGCAAGCAACTGGAAAGTTCACTTAGGCAGGCCATGTTGGTACAACACGGGCTAGAAAGTTCAAGTCTATTTTTTTAATCTTTTTGTATTTGATAAATCTTTCTGTATTTGCTTAGTAGTCATGCTTATTTTTCTGGGTGTATAGCATGATGTTTGTCAACAGATATTATTGGTTTGTTTGGACTGGAATAGATGATACATTTTCAAACTGATTTGACTTCAGTTACATTTTTCTGTGAACATGTTGTTCTCGTCCCCATGAACTTGCCTCAAGCGGGCATGTTATTTACATTTCGCTTACATGACATCACGTTTCACTTGCCTTGGGCATTCAACGTAGTTATTGTTGAACCTTGTAGTCTGTGTTAAAATACTTACTCTTCCCATCCCTAATGTGGTGGACTACATGGGTAAATATCTCTTCTCACACAGATGCTCCCAAATCAAAATTCCATTTGCATTTCCCTAATAAGAGCAAATTTAGAAACATTTTTTACCATCTGTGCGCCTCAGCAAAAATCAAGAATCAGTAGAACAGGCTTCATTTTCCCAGACTAGCTGTCCAGTATTGGTAAGCCTGTGCTTTTTGTTCTTGTTGTAGCTCATTCATTTCCAGGTTTGATATAATAACTAGGGCTTGACCAAAAATTACTGCACTGCTCCCAAAAAATCAAAATTAAATATTTTTGTAAGCAGTATATTGCAAAAATGCATATTATATGATAGTCAAATCTGATTATTGAAACAATGGGTTATTCGATTATCTGATTATATAATGCTGAATTAACAAATAGCTCTTACGTTACCATCAGCCTACATTACAATTATCTTGAGGTTATTTATTTTTTCAAACTAAAAATAATTCAGTAAATATGAATACCTTGTTAAAAATATATTTTACCATCACAATTTAAAGCCAATGATGTGCAAAGTAGCTGAAATAAATTTTACACAATATAATCACTATCTCGTCATCAGAAATGTGAGGTGTATTCAAATGCCGCAGAGTGACAAACTTGTTCTCTATGAACATCTAAATTCGAATGATTTTGGGTAAAGATTCCATTGCCAAACATGCCAAACCTTTCTTCTTGAAACTGTTTGCGAGTATCTGCTGAGAAGTCAAGGCTTTTACTGTTTACAACAGTAACGTCATTTTGGATATGAACCCTTTTATTGTGAATATTAGTTTCGTTGCATCTTTTAATGCCTTCAAATATTTACAAACTCATTAATTTTGTCATTGCAAACATTACAGCACATATAAAACAGGATGGCTTTTAATTTTAGCTAACTAACCTTACCCTTCAGTGCTCCAACATGGAACATATGCTCCTATTCCAACTAAGGGTGGATTAGCTAATAGTACAACATCCAAATTTTTTTTTTTTTAGAGAGAAATGCTCCCATAAATGTAGTGTATTGTCCTTGAGGCTGTGATCGTGCTTTTCTTAACTTGCCAGTAAGCTGTAATGCAAAACATTCCTAAGGAGAGAGAGGTGTGTAATGATGCCACATACTAATTGACTATGAAGTTACTTGCCTATTAATTTGGTGGACAATTTTAGTACATCGTGTTGATTAATCATTGTACCTTTAATCACAACAATTGTAGAGTGGTTATCTGAGCTACTGTAACCTTTCAGCTATGGGTAGATATTGGAAATAACATCACAACACAATTTGCATGTTGAAACATAAGTCATGATATGTTGCAATACAGTACATATTGTGACATTCCCCTTCTCTGCAAATGTAGAAACCGTTGAAATACAAGTTAAGGTGAACAGTCAGCGTAGTCTTAATTCACACTACATTGATAATTCAGTGAACAAATTGAGTCAAAACACTGTACTGTGACATCTATAGGAGCAGATATTATAGTTTACTTCCCATTTTAAATGTGCTCTTCTTACTTAAAAAAATCGATCTAGTATATCATGAAAAAAAAAATCAGGGTTTTTCCCTGGTTTTTTTTAGATACAGTGTGGACCTCTGCTGTCATTAAGGTTGTTTCATCTACAGAACTGCCACTCACTTTTTTCTTTATTGCATAATTTTGAGTGTAAACATTCCATCAAATACTCAAATGCTCATATGGCACAAACAGCCATGCACCTCTGGTGGTTGAACATTTCCTGGAGGTGAGAGCTGTTATTTTGGATCTAGCCAAACTGCTGATTTAAGACATTTTTTGCTTATGTCTGCTTTGCATGTTCTGCACTGCTCCCAAAAATTAGACGATATTTTATTGGGGATATTTACTTGTTTCTGAGCAGTATATATTACTGTTTGTGTATGTGTGCCATGCTATGCAGGCACATGCCATGTTTTGAAAAAGCTTAGGTCCTTTAATGTGTAAGGCATAATTCTATGCATTTTCCAACAGCCTGTGGTAGCAAGTAAATGTGTTCGAGTAATGGTATTGAGGCAAGATATTCTGGCAAAACTGACTAAACTATCAAAAAGACTGGTCAGGTTGCTAGGGACCAACCTAGACTTGGTGTAGTTCGTAGTTCAGAAGAAAATACATTGAGCTGCTTCATAACTGGAACTCTCCCACCTTTTACACTGACTTATGAACAGAAAAACACCTTGATCTCCAAACTGATCTGACCATGATGCAAGGAGGAGCATTACTGTTGGGCATTCAAATTAGCTCTATCAGACATTACAGTTCTGCAGAATAGAATGTGCTTTGTGCCAGATTATTAAGAATAGTTTGTTTAGAATATGCACATTACAGAAAAGTTTTTTATTATTTGACAGTTGCTTGCCTGTCACTGCTTATAGCTGCTGCAAGAAAAAAAAGTTTCCAACCTGGAATCTACATTGTATTCCTGTATATTTTACCTGTCTGCCGCACACTTTTTGAAATGATTTAAGCAATCCATTTTAAATGGGATTCAAATGTAAATGTTGCATTCACAAGCTCATTTTATCTGGTTTATCCAAAAGAAAAAACAACCTGACTATGAAGGCACATAATGACATAGTGCAAATATGGTAGAAGATATTCTTTGACGATGATTCTGAGGGGTTGAGAAAAAGTAAACTGGCAAGACTGTATGAAATATATGACTAATATTTTGGTCAGAAAGAAGAGGAAGTTACAGAGACAGACAAGGAAATGCTTTACATTGTTGCCTGAGGCAAAATGGTTGCCAGATAGCACGAGGCACGTTTTGTTTGAGCAAGTCAGTCATGTGGAAAGACTGATGTCATCATTTGTGCTCAGGTGCCTTGAGTTTTGGATGGATGACTGAATAGGTTTTATATTATATTAAAGGTAGAACTTGTGTTAAGGGAGATGGGATTAGGATTGTATTTGTCTTGTAGACTCCGAAATCCATCTAGGCCAAATGGCAAAAAGTCACAACGACATTCGAGTCAGTCAAACTTAACGTGTTGTCTTATTTTGTCTCAAATGCAGGTGATCTTATTTGGTTGCAAAGATAATGTTAAACGTATACTAGCAGAGAAATTTTAGAATTGACATGTTTTAATTACGTTTGGAGTAACAAGTACGTTTTTTGTTTTTAAAGACAAAGGCTTTTTTGACAAGAAATGGCTGAAGAGAGAGGCATTAGCAGGATGTAAAGATAGAATTTTGGGTAGGGGGTAGGGCCTGATGGCTGCTTCAATGTGTGGGTTGTCTTTTTTTACCCATTCTGTTCTAAGGGAGATGATGTCATCTCTGTCTGTATTGCTCTTGCTCTCTCTTGCTCTCTATGCTTCTCTCTCTATTGGCAGGGTTGTTACAGTCACTAAAATTTTTTTGCCCAAGCATTAAACTGACACTGAAAAGTTAGTAACGAAGGTTGCTTATTTAGCCAAAAATCAATAGTGAAAAGAACCATAAAAAAGGAAAAAATATACAGACGCTAAAATGTCAGCCACTAGAAGACAAAACATTAAGAATTACAAATTACAATGAATGTAAATTAAAGTAAATTAGGCCAGGGTGTTTGAGGTTGTCCTGCTGTGCTGGGTAGACCTGTATTTACCTGAGAGATTACTGCACTCCTTCTGTTCACTTAACATGCATTAAAACTGCCGTTTTCTAGTTTTACTAGTCCAGGAGAAGTGGGGATGAGCTCTTATAAGTTAAAGTATTTTTCTTAGGCATTACAGTATATTTCCACTTGATTCGGAAATACAGCTCTGTCTACATAGTGTTACAGCTCCACTGTGTGCACACTTTCTCAGCAACTCTGGCCAGGTGTCCTGCTACAGTGTGCTGTCGGTTTAGGGCCAGATTGTACTTTGGGTTAAAACTCTGGGTGGTTATTTTGCTCTAAGAATGTTTTTAATTTGGTTAACGCCAATGCTTATGATGTTGGATTGGGCCATGTTTTAGCTACTTGAGTTCAGGCTTAGCTCATTGAGGGGGAGGTGAAGTGGCAGGGGACTTTTTTTTTTCCTTTAAAAAATAGTAAAAATAATTTCAAAATCACAGAAACTGTCTGAATTTTCAATTATCTATCAACAAGATTTTTTTTTGTTTTTGAATAACCTCAATTTAATTGATTATTTTTTAATTTTCAGTGGTAGGGGAAATCTTTATAATTCACTTCTACGTGTTGTATGCATGTTGTTTTTTTAATCCTAAATAATTAAATCCTCTACGGTTTTCTATTTAGTGTGTCCCAAGAGTATATTATATTTCCCTTGGATATGGCTCCTTTCTGGAAGAACTTTTTCACTGTCCCTCGCTGTCTCTCTTGGTTACATGGCCACTCATTCTCTCCATCCTCAATCGTTGTCTTAGAGCAAGTTTTGTTTATTGGACCAGTACATATTTCCAAATGGATAAAGACACGAATTGTTCTGTTTTGTGGGGTATAATGCATTGCGTGGTATAAAACAAGTGATATTGTATATCGATATTTTACTTATCCAGTCGTTTGTAATTATGGTGCACACTTGTCTTTACTGTCATGATACTGATTCACCTCTCCCTTGGGTTCACATTTAACAAGGGTTAAAGGTTTAACCAGTGCTGGACCATTAAGGGGGGGGTGCTACAGAAGAATGAATAGTCTCTGTCCATAGATTGACATTTTAATAGGTTTGTATGAATTCCATCTTGATTGTTGATAGATAATGGCAAATTCACACGGGTTCTGTGATTTTTAAATGATTTTTTTAACATCATATGAGGCTTTTTTTTTCTATGTCCATGATAGGAGCAAGGTTACATGTGTTCTCAAGCACTCACACTGGGGCCTGTGAGGGTACTGGAAGAATATCCAAACTCCGCACAGAGAGTCCGGTGTCAGGTTCGAACCGGGTATAATGGAGCTGTAAGGCAGCAGTGCTTATCACTTGTGCCACTGTGCCACCTGTTTTTATGACTAACCCTTTTGTTTAGACACAATACTATAAACATTTTCAGTGCAATATTATCGTGGCTACTTCTTGTAAGGTGACCTAGTGGAAATACTTTGGACATTTGGTTTTCAGGAAGTACGGTGATGATTCGTTGAATCTACAGTGCAGTTTTTCAAGTAGCTAAACCATTTTGGGAAACTTTAGAACTGTTTTTTGCTGAAATGATGTACCCAGAAAGACTTGATTCATTAGTTCAAACTGATCTATGTCTTGCATTAATTTCATAGCATGAACCAACAGATCTATGTCTCCTCCCACAATTGCTATATAATGCTAATTGGCTGCTTCGAGTTGTAATTGTGTTCAGTTTGTATTATCAGTAAATATTTTTAGTTGACCTTAATTATGGTTCATTTTTTTGCTTGCAATAGAGCTTTGGCAATCGTAGTTAATTTGTTCCAGAAGGCAGGTCAAGTTCAGCAGTGAGTAAATTTCTCCCATTAAGAATAATATAAATTGAATGAATCCATTTCAAACCCCAGGAAAATCCACACTGTATAAAGCAATATATTAATTACTGCTGTTGTATTGTACAGGGGCTTCCTGATTTGCAGTTGGGATATGTTACAACAAATCTATCATATGTCATGATTCAAGGAGTTTCATACATGCTGTATATATCATAGCAGAGCCTACCTTAAACTTGCTTAAACAACGTACATTAACCTACAGGTGGGATAACACATTAACAAAGCTTATTTTGTTATAGTGTGTTGAATATTTAATGTAATTGATTAAATAATGTATTGAAAGTGAGGAATACAAACTTGGTGCTGCCCAGACTGCCTTCATATGCAGGAGATATCGCATTTCGCAGTGCTTCTCATTGCTTTCTTTCTTGTTTTCTTGTTGACTGTTATTACGAACCTTCTTAGAACCTGTGGTGACTTATTTGCACCATGAATATGTAGATGCAGTCAATCAATAAACAAATAAATAAACAAACAAACAAACAAACCCCACCAGAAACACAGTGGAACTCTGCACTGAGCGGAAGCTAATATGTTTCTGCTGAATACGAGTTTAAACAAGTGCGCTGAATGCTGAAACAAATTTCTCCTCAATATGCGTTGAGAACCGAATTCGACGTGTTCCAAGCTTTTTCTGTTCCAAATGTACTGTGCAAATCATTACAACAGATGTTAGAATGTTCCTCTTTTAAACAGCAGCAAACCCCACAATGAATAATTTGTAGACAATATGTGGAGATAGTTGTTGAAATGGATAATTATATCATGTATACTATAAATACTTATCATGTATGTATATATGTATGCATGTATGTTCAGTTTTTCTTTATTTTATTGGCTTGTTTGTAAGATGGTTTTAAGGCTGGCAGCTTACTTCAGCAAAGCCCTTACTACGTCCGCTGTAACTATGGGCCGTTAGCAACTGTATCTATGGGGACGTGTTCCAGAAATCCATTCATATGGGTTCTCCTGATCAGAGGTGAAAATCAGTATACATTTCTCAATACACATCAACCCCAAACATGATGAGTTAAATGCTTCAAATATATGTATATTTTATATGTGTATATGTATATAACTTTTATCATGTCTGCTATACAATTTTTATTTCAAGGTTTCAGTCAAGCCTGTAATTTTGACCTCATCATTCCTTATTTAGTAATACGTGTATTTAAAATAAATACAATTTAGTTTAACTACAGATCAGTAGTAGTGGCCGAGTGATGGCATTTTGTGATGATTGAAAACAGTCGATGCCTGTACTCACGAAACCGATATTCAAAATAGCGGAGAAAATGCAGAAAGTTTTATATATTACAACTTACTGCTGATAAACATGGACTAGTGAGTGGTTTAAAAAAAGAAATGCACATTCAGGGAGGGTGGGGCTTATGTGAAGATAAACATTGATTCCAACATGGGAATAAAACCAAGATGCTGCTATCATTTACACTGATGCAAAAATTGTTTGGTATTTACACAGTTTCATTTTTTCCAGGAACAAAGCAAGTTCTAGTAATACAAACCGGATTCCAAAAAAGTTGGGACACCAAGCAAATAGTGAATAAAAACTGAATGCAATGATGTGGAGGTGCCAAAATATAATATTCTATTCAGAATAGAACACAAATCAGTCAGATCAGAAGTTTAAACTAAGAGAATGTATAATTTGAATGGAAAAATGTTGTTTCCAAATTTCATGGCGTCAACAAATCCCAAAAAAGCTGGGACAAGCCCATTTTTACCACTATGCGGCATCCCCCTTCTTACAACACTCAACAGACGTCTGGGGACAGAGGAGACCAGTTTCTCAAGTTTAGAAATAGGAATGCTCT
>JAVSBV010000010.1:4798520-4811683 GCA_033117975.1 Parotocinclus spilosoma | reverse complement strand
TGTGTGTGTGTGTGTGTGTGTGTGTGTGTGTGTGTGTGTGTGTGTGTGTGTGTGTGTGTATATATATATATAGCTAAATGTATATATAGCTAAATGTAAGAAAATATTGTACTGTTTGACAGGGTAGGGTGCTAATGAGTTTAATACTATGAAATGCTCTCCCAACTAAAAATGTCTTCTTTTATTCTCTTACTCTTCACTCATACAGGTTCGGCATATGATTGCAGAGGGGATGATCCACCTGTGTATCTATGCTGTTACTCAAATCTCCAAAGACTCTGAAGTCACAATTGGTTTTGACTACGAGTTTAACAGCTGGTCAGTGCTAAAAGCCCTAACCCTTATTTTTCACGCCATGTAATAGCTTATTAAATTGTGTTTCACACACTTCAAATAATTATGCTATATGCCCTTTCTTTGGCAGTAACTACAAGGTGGACTGTGCATGTCATAAAGGCAATCAGAACTGCCCAGTGCAGAAGCATAACCAGTGCCCATCTGAGACTCTGCTGCCCCCACCGCAGAACACACTGCCTATCCTCCCAGGGGCAGAAACTCGCAGAAGACGGGCCCGACGAAGAGAGCTGGAAGGAACTGGGCTGCTTGGAAGCATGCCTGATGACAGTAACCAACTCCTGGAGGAACCAGGGGAGATGCAGGGAGCTAGTGAAACTGAAGTAGGTATTTGTGCTGGAATGAACGAAACTTCGATATGTTATTGGCATAAATGATTGTAAATGGGTGCGTTTTGTCATATTCTTGCTCTAGCATTCATATGCCCCTAACGCCACATTGAGGTGATGATTGTGGTCTTGGTGACTGATGGTGATAATCTTGGATTTTGTATTGACTCCACAGGAGGCAGATGGTGTAAAACAAGAGGAAGGCCAGGAGGAGATAGACGAAACTGGAGCACTCATACCTAGCAGAAGGGTAACAAATACTACAAAACTATAGATTATCTGTCAGAGAGAAAATAAATATTGATATGAAAACTGGTTTAATAGATGAATAAGACATTTATTTTAGTGCTTTAATTAGTTTCGAAATTGTAAATTGTAATTGTAATTGGTAAATAATAAATTATGCCGAGATGAGAATAAATCTTATATTATATTATTATATTATATTGTGTTATAAAGTGTTCAGTAAATTTGTTAATCCTTTTTTATTTTGGCTATTAGATTCTCAGCAGAAAATGATTTTTATTTGTCCTGGTGAATTAGTAAATAATACTGGTGCACTGTGGTCTGTCTTACAGTCTCGAGAAGACCGTAAGGCTGAGGCCATCATGCATGTTTTTGAGAATATGGAGAGGAGGAAGAAGCGGGTTTCTCAGGGTACGGAACGGGGAGGACTTGAAGATCCCAAACAGGAAGGGACAGTACATGAGGACTCTGGGGCTGCTTCTCCCACAGGTGCTAACCTGGGTCAAAACGCAGGAATGATGGGCGGAGTCAGCACACGCCGTACATCTTTTGCTTCTGTGAGTTATTGCAGTTCTTTTGTTTTTTTGGACTTTTGCGGATTTTTTTGAATCTCTTTTATTATTTATTATTCTGTAAATATCAGTTTATATTCAAATCCGTGTTTAACCGTTTGGTGACTGTTGCTTTCTCTAAGGACCCAGTGGTGTCGATTGAATCAGATAAGGCCTCTACTACATCTCTTGCCATCCCCAAACCTCCACCAGCTCGTTCCTCCAAACCAAGGCCCAAAAGCCGCATCTCTCGCTACCGCTCAGGCTCTGCCCAGCGTGCTCGGCGCCAGAGGCAGGCTCTTCTGGCGCAGCAAGCTGCTGAGGCCGCTGTGGCAGGTGCTGAAGAGGGATGCCCTGGAGCTGGGACAGGTGAGCTTGGGCTTGGAGATGGAGTATTGGGCCCTGGGCAGCCTCAGGATGGAGACAACTGTGGCGCTTCTACTGCAGCCCTGGGCAAAGCTGGCGTGAGATACCCCAAAACCAAAAAGGTAAAGATTGTAGACGTTTTAAGTGTAGAATGGAAAAATCGGCAAAAAAAGTACTATCCCAAACTTAAATAAACTGTCCAAGTGGTAATGACTAAATTGTGTGTAGTAGTGTGTGATTTGGGAAATCCTGCTATAAAACATGTATTAACTGTGTTCTGTTTTGGATGTTGTTGCTGTTGCATGAACATTTAGCATTGTTTGCATTTTATCAAGTAAAATAGTAAAATAAAATATTAACAATAAATTATACATTATTGAGCATTAAACCATATAAAAATTGGCTCAGATTGACGGAATAAGTGTTTTATTCCCAATTAGTTTGGATTTTAGTGGTGTGCCAATTAACTTTCAGTTGAGATTTTGTATTGTGGTATTTATTGTTGCATCTTGCCTTGCTTCGACTGGCTTATTCCTCAGTACCTGGTAACAGAGTGGCTGAATGACAAAGCACCAGAGCGCACAGAAGAGCCTGTAGAACGGCCCCTTCGCATCACCACTGACCCCACCGTGCTGGCCACTACGCTCAACATGCTGCCAGGACTTTCGCACTCGCCTCTCATCTGCACCACTCCCAAACACTACATCCGCTTTGGCTCACCCTTCAATCCTGAGAGACGCCGGCGCCCACTCACTGTTGACCCTGCCTATGGCTCCTGTAAAAAGGTTAGTGAAAGAAAATTGTGTTGCTCGTGTACAGGATGGAGCACAAAACTGACTATAAAGTATTTGAAAATGTGTGCCATATATCTGTATTGTACACGTGAGATTTATTGTATTTCAGATATTTTAGTTGTGCAAATTCAGATTAAAATGAAAATGGTTTACTCGTTCATTGTACTCTAACTGTTACTTGTTCAATGTAAACAACTGGTAAGTACATGCATATAAATAATGTGTGCTCTTGTTTCCTATGTATGCTGTAATTCACAGCTAATACTGTACATGCACACAATTTAAAAATTATGAAGGCAACCAAAGCTTGTAAGGTGTGCTTAGCAATTGCATTGATGCTAATCACATGTCCAGATTAATGTTATGGTTGATACTTATGTGCTTGTGCTTATCAATGTTCTGTTTTTTGTTCTCTTGTCTTTCTATTCAGAGGTGGATCAAGCAGGCACAGCATGACGAGAGCATGTCAGTTTCCTTGGAGAGTGGCGTGAATTCCTCACACCACAGTAATGGCAGCACAGCGTCCAAATCTGGTAAAATGTTCTAGAATTACTTGGATTATAATGTGAAGAGCAATGTCTGGTCAATAAAAAAAAGTTGCACATATTTAATCTTGTTGAACCACCAATGGATTTGATTACTGCACATATTCTCTGTGGCATTATTTTGACTGGCTTATGCAACATAACACCATTTATTTATTTCAAGCTTTTTGGTCAAGACCATGTATTGATGATGGGAGACTATTCAGTAAAGCTGTCTTCGTAAGTTTTTTAGTGGAGCCAAAGCCAGGAATCTGAGGTGGCCGGTTCTTGTTTGGAAATTATTCACAATTTGGCACTGATGACATGGCTGTATTAGAATATGCCCATGCCATCAGGGAGTAAATAATCAACTGATGTGAGAACCTGGCCATTCTTACTCTAATTCTGACCATTACTCAGGAACAGAGTGAATTTGGACGCATTAGACCACCTTTTTCCATTGCAGCTGACTCCAATTAGAATCAATAACGAGCGGTTTTCTTATGTCCACACACTTGTTTAGTCCTGATCTTAAGGTTTTTGTCATGTAGTGTGAAATGATCCTTCTTTCTCTATTAAACTTTGACGTGAGTTCTACTCAATTTCTGATCATTTGATGTCCCCATGTATTTAAGTGACCTTCAAACACAGTTTTTGTTGTTTTTTTCTTGACCACATTTCTTCTGCTTAGTTGAATTTTCACAATTATCCTTCCTGACTTTAATAACATGTTGGACCCTTCTCAACTCAATAGCAATAATTACAGCAATCTCCATTGTTAACCAATAGTTTGACACCTCTAAATCACAGAAGACACTTTTCCATTAAGATTTAGTTCTTCTGTCCTAGTTGGTTCAGCAAGGAGCAATTACTTCCTGCATCATTTAGTGTTAAAAGAATTGTCAGCTGAAGCATGATAATCAATGCAGTAATTATCCAATCAGCAGCTCTTAAGTATTACTTGGCTTGGCAGTGTAGATTTTAAATCAAAACCAAATATTATATTAATCAACCAGCAAAGTGTAAACGAGAAAAGGTTGGGCTGGAATAGAATGATTAAGACTAGCAAGTTTGCCTTTATCTGCCACTTTTTTTTTGTCATTTACCACTTCCATTAACCTGATGGGAAGTAGATTTTGTTAGATTGTTTCAGTTCCATTCACACTTTTTTTTCTTGTCTCAGAACTGACAGCACCCATTAAAAAGAGGAAGTCGAAGTACGCACCAGAGACAGTATCCCTGGGCTCGGAACTATTGCTTCGACCGTTATCCCCCATCACGCCTCCACCATTCTCTGAACCCTCTGTGAGCTCGCTGCACCCTCTTCTGTCTTCCTGTTCCCTGTATTTAGGAGCTGATGAGGAGAGGCAGAATGGTTTAATGCCCCTTTATTCCCCACTGCCATCTCTCCCCACCAGTCGATGCAACACACCTCTGCAGTTTGAGGTAAACATCCACACCTGTTCCCAGACTATTCTGCAATACCATGGCAAACTCACAAACATGCACTTACATGTTCATATTTATTAGTCACTCCACTTCATTATCTCAGAATTAACAAGTTTCTAGTCATCTTTGATCTTAAGAAATATGCTTGTTGATGTGTAATACTAGCAATTCTGATGTGTTCTTTAAAGAAAACGTCTTGAAAGTATAGTGATGAATGAAATGGATAACTGTGCTCTTTCCACAGAACATCTCATCTCCTGAGGCATCTCCTGTGCACAGACCAGAGTCCCTTTCTCCAGAGGTGAGGAAGATATTTAGTTCATTTTATAGATGTTCATATGTGTAGGTGTGTTTCTTTTGCAGGGAAATTAAAGAACCCTTTACTGGTTCTTTAGAGTTTTCTATATTATTGCATATGTGACCCAAAACATCATATTTTCACATACAACTTGAAAGTAGATATAATTAACACAAACAAATGAGAAAAAATTGTCCTTTGCCATATATGTATTTTTTGTACTTGGACATATGATACTTGGCCATGTTTCTTTATAATTATTTTGTGTTAAATATGTGGGTGACAAAAGTATGTGACTCTCTAGAATGTAAAATCTGTGCATAAATTCAGAAAATGTTAAAACTTTCAAGCACAACTGCACTGAAAAGAATGAAAATTCCAAAATGTATATAAAAAGTTTTGCTGTCTTACTTTAGAAGTAAGAGACTTAGGCAATAGGCAGTCCTTAATTGCATTTAAAATTGACCACAAAACTACATTTAGAAGGTCCAGACAAGCAAGTACTGAGATTCCTAAAAAGCTATACCTTGAAACTTGTATATTTGTGTTTAGAACTGAAAGTGTGTAAAATGTTTTATAAAATATTTTAACTGACCATCTTCTGCAATTCTTTAGCCCTGCTTAAGATCAGACTTTGACACACCACGGATTACCAGCTTTCCTGAACTTTCCATGACGTCTGGCCTTGGCAGTCCTGCCCACATGTCTGATGACTTTCCCGTGACTAGTTCGGAGTCTCTTGGTGGTTCTGGAGACGGTGGCTCACACACACCAGCTCCTGTATCGAGCACCAGTGATGCTTCATTGTGTTCGCGATCAAATGAAGCGCAGGGTCGAGAGCAGGTCTTTAGGACAGAGTTCAACCTCATCTATACCTGCTCTCCACTCAATTCCAACCTGGCAGCAGGTCCTGTTTCAGACAGGCGTCATTCCCAATCAGAAGGCAGCTTCTCCCCTGCCGAATCCTACTTCAGCACTGTGAGTGGCCAGGGGCTGATCTCTGAGCCAGGGTCTGGTTCCTTCTCACCCTACCCTGAGCCTCAGTTTGGGAGTGGCACACCTCCTCATACCAGCAATCCACCACAGAAGAAAAAGGCAAGTTATGCCAGCTCCAATTTTAATAAATTGCCGTCTTTTGATGTTAAATTGCTTTGGTTATTAAGAATTATTAACACATTTTTATTAAGGAAAAGGATGTGGCTGTCAGAATCCTGTAAGGTGATGTTTGTTTATAGGAAGGTCAAAGCTATACATGTGTCTTAAAGAAAGGCAAATGGTGTCCCTGCAGCTCTACTCTATACTTTCCTTGTTCTGGAAATCATATTCCACAGTGCAACACCGATCCTCTGACTGTTCCAAACTAATAATAATGTTTGAATTACTATTAACTGTGTGACAGTGTTTATTAAGCTGATAATGCAGCCAAATGCATTAACTAATGACATTATAAACAAATATTTTAAAAGTTTCAGTTACTAGATCAATTCTTAGACGATTTTGCTTCAGTATAACATCCCCACACAGAATATGTATCCTCTCGCTTTGCATATTGGGTCAAATCGGCACTAATGTCCTGTTACTTCTCTCCTTGCTGTTCCCTCATATTTTCTCTCGTTCCATCCCATGCTCCCCTGAAACTATGCAAAGTTCTCTCTTCTTCACTTTTTTTCAAGGCAGAGGGCCACAGGGAGTGGCATTAGTCAGCTGCCAAGCTTGCCTGGTTACCAGGCTCTAACTGTAAGGGGTGAATTCAAGCCAGGGCAAAATATGGTGAATATGAAATCCATGGTCTCCATCTAGAAGTGTGCATGTGAATATTGTCTGCATTAGCATACAGTACACCTTGCTTCCCTGTACTGCCCAAAGTCCCCATAACATGCATAAAGCCATTACATATTGTTTCTTTTACAGACATGGCATTATTTGCATTATTTGTTGAAAATGTTCGTGTCGTGCATTCTTTGTATTTATGATGATGCTGTTTTAATAAAGTGTTAATATTGATGCTTTCTTTAATATCAGTGGTGCACCAAATGACAAATAATACGTTGATAGGTGCAGGTATATATTTGAAATGCTGTTTTGCGTTAAATGACACCTGACACTTTTAAAATTATGTGATCATGAAATGAATCAGTTAATACTAGGTTTAATTCTATTCAATAGCAAAATAGAATTAAATTCTAGCACTTTAAGGGCATATGCATGCGTGGTGTGGATCAGGTATTAAGATGTGGCATGTGGAAGTTTGCAGGGCTGTCTAAACGCTTCAGCTGTTATTTGTGATATTTATAGATTTAATAATATCTGGGAAGGATTTTTTTTTTTTTACTATTTCAGGTTAAATATCTTGATTTTGGTGCATCTCTATGTAGTATCTGTTAATCATGGAAACCAAGACAAATTAATTTTCTCGTGTGTGTCTGTGTGTGTCTGTGTGTGTCTGTGTGTGTCTGTGTGTGTCTGTGTGTGTGTGTCTGTGTGTGTAAAAGAAATTGTGGGCGACTAAAAAAAAATATACGATTTAGTATGTTTAAAGGACGTTTTAAAGCATACATTTTTTGTTTAGTTTAACTGAGTGGTGGTTAACTCTGCATGTTTTACCATTCTCATTCTCATTGAACCTATGGATGGTGCCATGCTACATCCTGGATATTGTGGTAATCTATTGTCGTGCATGTCAGTCTGTGTAACGTGCAACACTGCAATGCCGTGCATTAGTTTTTTCAACACATTTTATTCGCTGTTTTACTCTGCAGGTCTCTTTGCTAGAATACAGAAAAAGGAAACAGGGGGCACGGGACTCTGAAGTGGGTGGCTCCTTTGGTACCCCAACACGCTCTGGCTCTCTGTGCTCTAGTGCAGAATCCCCCAGTGGTCCACGGTCACTGCTGCAGCCTCCTGCATCCCCACATAGCTCCTTTTCTTCTCCTGCACACCAGGCTTTCCCACAGATAGAGGAGATCAGTCCTCCAGACCTCAGCTCCACCATGGGGAATAACTCCCAGACCCCCAGCCACTGGTGAGAAAAGAGAACATGCTTTCACTCACACAGATGGATGTATGCATTGTAAATGGTAATGTACATTGTCATGGCTGTATTTTAGGATGGTGCCAACAACAGTCGAGAGGTTAAGGGAGGGGCAGGGAGTTCTGGAGCGTGTTCTGAGGGGCAATCTGAAGGTGGATCGAATACTTAAAAGGTCGGAAGGTGGAATTGGTGAACATGCTAATAGCAGAGACAAAGATGTTGGTATGGAGTTTTCCCACTTTATTCTCTTTAATTATTTCCTTCTTCTTCAGATTTATGTGACTGTTTAGTAGTTAGTTTGTATGCCAATCCTTGTTTGTGTATGAATGCAGATGGGTTGGACGGTGATAGATATGATCCCCAAAACTCAACTTTGACTTCCCCTTTGAGAAGTCCTAAGGGGTACAGCCCATCTATACACCAACATCAGGTAAAACATGATGTGCATGAAAACATGATGATTGGGCTTGTGCTTGTTAGACTTTTAATAATGTTGGTTGTTTATGTAGTTACCATCTCCTCTGTCTGAATCCCGCCAGCTTTTGGAAAGCCCCGCCTACCACCAACAGAGCTCTTCGTCTCCCTTTCATCCCTCCTTCAGCTCTTCACCTTCACCTTCCTCTTCATCAGTGGTGCAGGGCTACCATCCCTCTCGACTAGGGACATCTTTAGGCCAGGACACGATCTCCTCATCAGCCCCTCTTTCTTCAATGGACTCCAGGCACACAGGGGGTGCTCTACACCATCACATTACGGCAGGAGGGGGGATGGACCTGTCACACCTCTACTCAGGCAGTCATCTTAAAGCCAGCCTGTTGAACAGCAGCACTCTGCCGGGGTCTGCCAATGTGTCCTCCAGAGGCCAAAGCCACTCAAAAACTGACAGTCAGGCCTCCAACACATCCAGATTAACCCAGCCACCCACGGTGCGAAATCTAAAAACAGGCAGCCCTGGACCCTCAGTGCTGCAGGCTAGCTCCAGGCTTTTATCAGCCAGCGGAGCACAGCACTACCCACAGCGGCATTTACAGCAACCCCCTATGCAGGGTTCAGGGGTACGGACACAGTCTGGGACATACTAGGACCCAAAGCGTGTGTATGAGCATGTATGCGTGTGAGAATGTGTGTGTGTGTGTGTGTGTGTGTGTGTGTGTGTGTGTGTGTATGTGTGTGTTTTTCATCCTCCTCACCTAAACCTGTTGAAAAATTCTGGGTTAGGTCAGGGGACTAGATGTACAGATATCAGAGAAGTATGGACTAAGCATCTTGTAATGATCATTACCTTTCTTTCTTTCTTTCTTTCTTTCTTTCTTTCTTTCTTTCTTGTCATTGATTCTTTTGTTCTTTTTTCCTCTTTCACCAAAAAATTTAAATTTCTGCATCACCCCATAGTCTGAAGTGGACTGCATTCTTATTTTGCAATCGGTTAAAATTATACAATAACCAGACGTTTGGTGGGGTGATTTTAAATAATACAGATATCCTTTGAAGATATGTAAAAACCCGATTTTGCAAAGTAGATGGTAAATTTATTCAGTCCCCTATGATGAATTAAAATCTACTGATGCTCTAGTATCAGGTTTGATCATTTTAGATCACCTAGAGTGTTTGGTGCTTTCCACTTTGCTCAGTCATCAAAGTCAGGTCAGTCTGCTCATTTATTTACAAGCAGCAGAATTGACTTCAGACAAAATGCTTGTTAGCATGGTCATTAATACACAAGGTAAAAACAATTTACATACCCTCTTCCTTATAATCATTCCATTCCAAATATGTCAGCTGTCAGTCCCTAGATTTTTAGAAGAATGAAGGGATAAGATTGTTCTATGGCAGTTCTTTTTCGAGTCTCATTCATTATTTTGTGTTAACAGACGCCTCTGTACGTGTATAGACTCAAATCTGTAATACTTGACAACCACAGAACTTATTTTGCTGCAGTTAGTTCAGTTTGTTTAATTTTAGAGTTGTTTGAAACCTACTGTCATTCTCAATTAACAGTTTATTCTGAATTATAGCTGTTTCATGGAACTGGTTTGAATTCATTATTGAGGATGTTCCAGTAAATGTTGCAAAAGACTTTGGTGATTAGAGATGCACGGGACTATTTTGGAAAGCTGCAGAAATATTGTTTTTACTCCGTTATAGGATTTATTTCCCTTACAGTTTTTGAATCCTGCAGGATTTTAAAAAATGTTCCTATTGATGAGAATTTATTTTTCTCTCCCTCTGACCAATCCTTGCATTCCATATGCCACTTAAGGAAGGGGAAAGGAGCTGTGGCTGGATGGTTTGATTAGGAAAAAAAGACAAACACGAGAATTAAAAAATAGCTGCTGGGGTCTCATACTAAGTATTTTAATGCAAAGTGCTGCTTTCTAATGTGTCTGTTTTCTTACAGAATGCTGTACTTTTATGTCTGATATTCAATGTACTTGGTGAGGTCACCAAGTTGTGCCATGATGCCAACCAGAGTGGAACTGAATATCAAAGCAAATTAATGCCACTGATGCCATCTTGGTGACTGTAATCTATATCTTGATTGTGTGTTGAGTGCATCTGAGATGGACTAAATCCACAGTCGCCCAACAACCATCAAATGCAAGTTCAGTACATTTTTTCCCATGGCCAAAGGACCTTGCAAGAGATCGGGAATGGATTGGTTCATTTTGTCAGCTTCTGATATGCGTTTTGACATTTGGCCTTTCTTTCAGAGAAAGTCAGACTTTTCTGTTCTTGCCCCTTCCCATTTATGAGATAAAGCCCAAGGGTACTCACTGATTTACATGAATGTTTGTTTTTCACAGAAGAATTCAAAAGAAAAAGATTATATGACCGAAAATTTACCAGCACCTTAATTACAGAGGGAAAAATGTTAACAACCAAGAAAACATTTATGTATGATCATGTGTAAAAATGTGTTATATACTGTTCGAAGAAAAAAATATAGTACACTAAATTTGCAGCATGATATTTTTCTTTTGAGTTTGTATAACTGCAGATGTGCTGTCCTTGAAATGGGATTACATGAAATTCTTCATATCCAGATCACAGTCACACAATACTTTTAAATGGAAAATATATTTTTTCTTACGGGACACAGTTTGGTCACTACTTTAAAAAAGGAAGTACAAGAGGGGTTTCATTTTGATAATAAAACAGCATAATATGTTTTGAAAATGGTAGCAGTATTTCAGAATATACACCCACTGGACACTTTATTAGGTACTTTATCTTGATTCTACACTCAGTTCCACTTCCCATACAGTTTCACAGTTTTACAGTTACATGCCGTTGTTCATCTGTTTGTGCTTATGTTCTCTAATGATCAAAACTGAAACAATTAGAGTTCTATTTGGGTGGTGGGTCATTCTCACCACTGCAGTAACACTGATGGTGGTGTTAGTGTGTTGCGCTGGTGTAAGTGAATCGGAGACAGCAGTGCTGCTGGAGCTTTAAACATATCAGTGTCACTGCTGAAAATGATTAAACAAATAAAAAATGTACAGGCTTCAGCATCCTGTGAGCACTGATGGATTACATTAGGATTACATCTGCAAGGTGGAACAACAAGGTAGGTGTGTCAAATGGAGAACCTAGTGAGTTAGTAGTGCTTCTCTAGTTAGTAGAGTTCTCTAGAAGCTTTTCTGTCTCATCCAATTGTACCAACATGTCAGTGTGACCTCAGTGCTAAGAATGATTCACTATCCAAATAGTATCGTATCTGTGCTGTTCCTGTGGGTGTCCTGACCATAACATGATAGAACAAAGGGGACTAATGGTATGCAGCAATACCGATGGACTACAAACTCTAATCATCGGACTGCACTGCTCACAAAAACTAGGGGATGTTTTAAAAGGAATATGAAACGAATTGAAAGTCAAAGAAAGTTAGGCAAATGAGATGCAACTCAGTTATTGTGATTGAGTAGTAAGTGACATATTCATGAGGGTGAACAGAAGCATATCAAACTGAACAAGAGTGCCACATATCGACTGTTCAGTAGAGTGTATGATCACCCAAAATACACTCACAGCAATGGGACATGGAAGGGATCAGATTGCCCAGCAGTTCTGGTAGGATCCTCTTAATATTCATTTAGAAACATCCCCTATTTTTTGTGAGCAGTGCACAAAGTAGGTGTAACAAGATTGTGTATCTTATGCAGCAATGTAGCCAGAGGCCAGGGTCTTTCAGACGAGACTGATAGATAATAGGTTGAAGCTAAGAATGAATACTTAGCATTGTGTTTTAAATTCTTAAAATATTGAAATATTACACACCATAACTGTTATTTGTTCAACTGAAAGCTGAGAAAAGTCAAGCACAGTACAAAGCAGTTAAGGACACATTCACTACCGGAAAGCTTAGAATTTACAGCCCTTTTTTTTTTTTTTTTTTTTTTTTTTAAATAGGATCTGCTTGTAAGTAGGGGAAATCTAGCAGTAGACTAACACAAAACGGCCATTGTGTTAGTTCATCCAGTAGTGAAGGTAAACTTTGTACTTTGTGACTAAAGAAAAGCTGAGTATAAAGAAGTGAATTTAAAAGCCATTCCGTTTCTTTTCCTCAATGATAGGGATGAGATAACGCTTGCCCTGTATCACCAGATCCAGCTGTACACACAGCACTTCAGTGTGGGGTTCTCCTGTCACACCCCACTGTATCCACAGACTGGCACCTTCGGGCCACGAGGTTAGTTTTGTGGGCCTAGCAAAGTAAATCTCAGACCTCAGGATCTCAGGAATATGGCCACCAGAGTGCGCTGTTAGTTCAGCTCATGAACTGGGTCGTCCGTTGCAGCATTGACATGCAAGTTGATTACAGTGTGTGATGTTCTGTTCTTTTTGAGTCCGTCAGTGAAAATGTGTTTCACAGCTTTGCTGTGAGTAAATGGTTAGTTAGGCTAATTGTACTCGCGTATAAAGCTGATAATACTCGAACAATCTAAAACAAGAATATGTAGTTTTTGAGCTGTTCCACACATTGGCCTATACTGAAAAAAGAGTGGTCATTTGACTTCATTCAAAGTCACATACTAAGGAACGGCTGTTTGTTGGTGTGACTTAACAATGTGTGGAGCTGTTTTCAAACCATTTTCTCAAATTCTTCAGCATCAAGTATATACTGGGGCAGCACGGTGGCTCGGTGGGTAGCACCACTTGCCTCACGACAAGAAGTTCCCGGGTTCAATCCCAGGGTGGAGAGACCTGGGTCCTTTCT
>JAVSBV010000010.1:4782131-4796459 GCA_033117975.1 Parotocinclus spilosoma | reverse complement strand
TCGGCAGCTGCTGAATGGAACTAAAAAAGTAACTTGTAATCTAACTTAGTTACTTTTAAACTTAAGTAATCAGTAAAATAACTAAGTTACTTTTTAAAGGAGTAATCAGTAATCAGATTACTTTTTTGCAGTAACTATACCATCACTGTAGGTTGTACACACCGCACACACAGACATATCCCATGTTTGCTTAAAAGTGACATTATTCTGCAGTTTCGTCATTTTGCCTGTGGCTTGCCTTTATGGTGTGTGCAGCAAAAGTGAAAAATCCAAACTATAAACAGAGCAGCTTGTTGCCGATTAATGTGAATGCTACTTATGTACAGGGGCCAATTATGCATTCACCTGGCACCTATTTTTAGGTACACCTGTTCAACTGCTCATTAACACACATATCTAATCTGTCACTCACATCAATCAATCTCAATGAATTTGGGTGGGTAGACATGGTCAATATGTTCAAAGTTCAAACTGAGTATCAGAATGGGGTGATATGGCATGGTCTGAGTTTATCCAGTGAGTGATAGTTCTCTGGGTAAAAATGTTTTGTTGATGCCCGAGGTTAGAGGAGATTGCCCAGACTGGTTTGAATTGATAGAAAGGAAAGTAAGTCTGTAACTCAAATAGCCCACCCATTACAATCGATGTATGCAGAAGAGCATCTCTGAATACACAAAATGTCAAACTTGGGTTAGAGCAAAAAAAGACCACACTTGAAGCTAAGTCTCCTAAGAACAGGCAACTGACGCTACAATTCAGATTGTTCACCAATAGTGGACAAAACAAGATTGGAAAGGCATTGCCTCGTCTGATGAGTCTTGATTTCTGCTGTGACATTCACATAGTAGGCTCCGAATCTGGTGTATGCAACATGAAAGTATGGATTCATTGGGCCCCTTTATATTAACTGAGCATTGTTTAAACAACTCATCCTATCCAAGATTTGCATGATGGGTGTGCACCCGACAAATCTGCAGTAACTGTGTGATCCTGTGATGTAAAAATGGACCAAAACCTCAGAGAAACAAACACATGTGTTTCAAACACATTGTTGAATCTATGCCACAAAGATTTAAGGTAGTTCTGAAGGCAAAAGTACTAGCAAAGTGTACCAAATGAAATGGCTGGTAATTGTATATTTACTGTTACTCTATGACTTGTGTTGTATATGCACGTCAAATAAAGATACACTTTACCCATCAAAGAAACTATCCATCAAATAAACTAGCAGGGGACCACTGAGCTTACTGAGACAAACCTTCCTTGTCTGTAAGTACATGTACTATTTCAGACGATTTATTTCTCTATTCACAACATGTGTCCGTGAACAAAATTCTACAATATGCGAAGAACATTAAATCCCTGTTCAGCTAATATAGGTTTTATAAAAATACATCTCACATATTACTATTGATATGCCAGTAAATACTTAAGTGAATTGTGCAAACTGCAGTTAACATATCATATATATAAATATATATAGCATCTGATGTCAGCTGCCTGTACAACACAGAATATGTCATGTTTTTTTTCAAAAGCTTAAGAGTGCAATGTAAATGGACCCTCTGAATATCTGGACCCAAACACAGGATCTGGATAACCTTTGCTTTAATCAATTAGTATCTAATCGAGAAGACGGTGATAGTTACAAGAAGAATTTAGTGTGTTGTTGGGATGCATAAAGTCTCTCTAATGTACTCTCTGACTGGTTGGACTGTGTTTCTGGTTTTCAAAAATAAATTGTGTTTGGCTTGATATCCTGTGGTATCCCTGATTATGAGCTTACTGTGTTTTATTTCCTGAATTCTGAGCACTGATGTAAACCAATATGGCCTTTGAATTAAGTAATTTTGTAGAGATTTTGCTCAGGATTGTGATGACTTGTGTGCCATGCCCTTTTACCCCGTCCAAGCTTAATACAGTGTCTTGGAGGTTTTCATACAAAACATACAAACATTAAAAAGAATGACCATAGTAATCAAGTTCATTTATAAAATGTAAACTCTATTCCAAACAAAACACCTGTCAAACCAGTCTAAATATCACTGATTTAAATGGTAATAAAATGAAATGCCATTAAACACATCAGAAATTAGCACAATAGAATTTGTACAACTCACAGTTTTGGAAAATATGTACTTACGTAACCTTAAATTCTGGATTTCTGGATGAAGGCCTCCATGAAAGGGAGAAGGAGAGAGAGCATATAGGAAATGTGTATAGGTAAAACGACATTTGATTTTTATACTATTAAAAGCGTGATTCTAATGAAGGACAGATAAGCAATGAAAGCATGAAGCAATTTTTTTACCAGCCATAAAAGGAACAATCTTAGAAACACTAATGTGCTGCAATTCCATGGGTGCTAATTAGAACTGTGACTGGTGGGTGGGGGAGGCGTACACAAGAAATGAGCAGAGGGCTTTATAGCATCCATTCAAACCCCCACACCCACCCCCAAACACACACACACATAAATGCATCAAGCTGCTACGCTATACACCTTTTCACATCCACCTTGCCTTCAAACTACAGTAAATGCTTTAATACACATTGATAATGACTATATCACATTTATGAATGTGAGTTTGCTGTCTAACACCTTAACATAGCATCTTAACACCTATCATCTGTCCTTATCACTGTAACTTTGATGTTAGTAATTTTGGTCTATTACTTAAATTATAAATTGGCCAGGCTGTGGATTTTGCTGATGTCTTCTATGCTTCTACCCAGCACAGGAAATAGACAATTGAATACCCTCCATTACAGGTTGTGGATCAATACCTCCATGTTTTCCATTTATTGACAATTTAATGCCTCATAGACATGTTCCATTTTCTCATACGCTAGCAGCCGTAGAGGAGACAAAGTCTGTTGCTCTCCTTATTGCAAAATGCAATCTCATTTTCCATGGAAGAAGACGGGGTGATTAAAAATCTATAAGAGGCTGTTATGACTTAGATCCAGCTGGAAACAAGTCAGGAGTGAATTCTCCATGCAGTGAAGCATGCACACGCACACACATGCACACGCACACACACACACACACACACACACACACACATTCTAGCACTGAGTCATCCTGTGAGACTACACTTATGTGGTATGGAGCATAGCTCATTTTGGCTGCACACCTTAAAATAGTCAATAATGTCTGATTATGTGTGTTTATGTGTTTTGTGCATATGCATTTATGCTCTAACTGCACTACAAATAAATTGCTACAAGGTCAGGTGAACAATCGATTAAGATGAACAAAGGACCACTGTAAGTTTTGATTTGCATAAGAAAGCCTACACACATGTGAGTAGCATATGTGACTGTATACAGTATATTCCCCGTATTCACTTTATATTGTAAATTGAAAATATTATTTGGCTTTAGTTGATTCATTAGAACCATATGAAGAAGATTGTGTTGTATTACACAATAACGTTATGCGCTTTTGCAGTGGCTGCTTATGTTTCAATTGGGTTTATTGCCAAGATGTAATTGTTGGTAATTGAGCTTTAAGATTCTAAGATACAGCCAGCTACAACCAGATTATTTATATGTAGGCAGAAACTGGTAGCGTTTTGGGGTCACCAAGTCTGCAAGTGGAGGTCACATCTATACTACAAACTACAGTATGTGAAAGTAATCCATTGATAAACCTACTAGTTTAATAAAGAATAAGTATAGTTGGAGGATCTGTGATGTTGTGGGAAAATAAAGTACACCCTGGCTGTAGTGTAGTACTGCATTTACTACAATGTTTGTGCACAATTAGTGGCTGTTCCAAAATGGTTTATCTAATATCTAGTATATTTGATCTAGTATCACACATCACACTTTTACTATTACATTCTAAAGAGTTTACAAACTTTAAATGACCTCTTTGCTTGATAGAATCGAGTTTAATTAAATTGAAGGTACAACAGTAATAAGGACTATAAAGGAAAGGAGATAACTGTGGGAGAAGGTCTGTCTAGTCTCAATTCCATATCACAGAGCTGATGAAACTCTCATTACCGCTAGAGCTGAGAGCATTAAATCTGCATCCAATCCCCATCGTCCCTTCAACCCCAACTTTTTCCATTCTCACTCCTGTGCCTGCAGAAATACTATTTATTCTGACTGGTGACCTCTACAAAAACTCTGTTCAAATACTGCAAATTCTGTTTAGTGTGTCTGTTTGTGACCAGACCTTCAGGCATTTCTGCTCCCTGTTGGCTTTATTGTGCACAGTATGACTTTATGCTGGAGTGCATCTATTGCTAATGCTGTCTTAATTTATTGTGAATTTTGTTTTACTAACCTTAGCCTCTGTGGGAGAAAATATAATTATTTATTACTATAAAGAGGAGAATCACTTTTACTGCCTCTTTTAATACTCATCTCATCTTCCACATCCATCTTCTGTTACTTAGTTGATACCTAAGGTGTATACAGTAATGGAAGAGTGACACACAATTTGTGCCACGTGACTAACATATGACCAACAACCTTCACATCACCAGAGGCCATATATGATCTGGGTTTACTCAGAGCACTGGTCTCCAGTATTGAGCATTTGTACATATCTGGTTTGTATACAGCCTGTGGCAAGGCTGTCAGTTATGTTGTTGCATTTGAGAAACCTAGAAATTTCTAGTGTGATGATTGTTTTTTTAATTAACTGAAAAGTTTTGCAAAGGAAAGGTCTGACACCTAAATGACAAAGGGGGAGTGAATTATTTTGTCCCAAAAGCTCTCACTTAGGGTTGTGTACTAGGTTTGTGCAACCGTTAGTTTAGTCACCTCACAGCTCCAGCATACCTGTTCTGATCCCAAACTTGGACTCCACCTGTCTTGAGTTAAAATGTTGTCCCCATGTACGCATGGGTTTATTCCAGGCGTTCTGGGTTTCTCCCTCCGTCTAGGTTAATTGATTAAGCTAAATTGGCACGATCTGCATATTTATAACACAGTTTAGATGTGAACTTGTGTATCGGCGTAACCTTGTGTCTGTCATAAAAGACTATTGATGCTGAAAGTATAAATAAACCAAACAAACAAATTATCAGTTCGAAGAGGAAGGCGTCAGTGGAGATCAATATCATAAGTGGTTGTCATCAGTAAATGTACTGTATGTATCAGAAGTGGTTGGCATCAATATGTATTAGTAAACATGAGTATTAGATGAGGTAGGTCTAAGTAGGTATCAGTAAACACATGGTGTATTAGAATATGTATTTATCAGTGGGTATCAGTAAAACTAAGTATCACTGAAAAAAGAGAATCAGAAGAAGTAGTTAATATAGTAGTAAATATATGTATCAAAAGTGCAATTTGTTAGTAAAGATTAGTGTCAGACGAGGTAGGTATCAGAATTATAAGGTAACATTAGTAACCAGTAAGAGTACCAGTAAGGAACAGTGGTAGGCATTGAAAGAGGTGTGCAAAAAAATTGTCTTAAAAGTGGAGGGTAAGAGCTGGGCATCAGAAGACATCAATATCAGATGGAGTAGATAACAGTAGTGGTTAGTGTCAGAACAACAGAAATTCAAAGTGAGGTATATCAAAAGAAGCAACATTTAGAAGAAATTCCCTTCAGGATTCTATGGCCTTTGCTTTAGCCCCTGCTGTCGTCTGACCTCAGGTCAGAACACTTTGATGTCCTTAAACAATATTTAATTGGCCTTTGAAGTACATCATAGTTAGCATACATTGCAATACAAATAAACAAATAATACAAACAATGCAGAACCATGGCTAAACTGTAGCCAATAATTATATAAAATCATATGAAATATTTTGGTTGACTCTGTGGGTAGAAACAGCTGTATCTGAGGGGCTAGAATTAACATGTGGCTTGCACAGTACAGATCTAGCTAGTTTATAAGATAATTTTTTGTAAAGAAAATGTGCAACCTGTTGTAAGAGAATACAAGAACAAATTTGCTGTTAAATGCCATGAAGCCTATGCAAAAGAAGGGACATGCCATATACATTGCTCACAAAAATTAGGGGAGCCTTTATTAGTTGTTTTTGTTATTTTTGTAAGCAGTATATGTTTGAATGGTCATGATGCCACTAACAGTGTAAATAATCAGACAAATTAAAAAATGTAACAGGCTAATAGGGAACTTTAGAACAAATGTAACAGGCTAATGGGGAACTTTAGAACAAATGTAACAGGCTAATAGGGAACTTTAGAACAAATGTAACAGGCTAATGGGGAACTTTAGAACAAATGTAACAGGTGAATGGAGAACTTTAGAACAAATGTAACAGGCTAATTGGGAACTTTAGAACAAATGTAACAGGCTTATGGGGATATTGGTACTCTGGAGAAACCACAGTAGATAAAATGACCCAAGTATGCCAGAATACAATTATTGCTGCCCCTCCCTAAACTTAAGTAAGCCTAGTTTGAATATTATAAATAAGCTTGATAAGTTATATCACTCTACTGTATTACTTTCTGAGAAAACTGCATTAACATCGGCATTTTCATTTAAGCTTTACTGTAGCACATCTGTTTGCAGCTCAGTTGCTCCAACACACTGATAATGTTCCTGACAAAAATGAACAAGGGACAAGACAAGAGGTGAGAGTGCTTAAAGTAGCAAGGCAGGCAGTCAAAGTGAGCTGGTGTTACTTAGGAGGAATGAGAAATTAAAACAAACTGCTAATACAGTCACTATTTATATATTTATTTAGCTTCTTTAACGTTGCTATCGGCATTAGTGGCCACACACAAGGTTATATCCATACACAAGTTCATCTCAACACCAGTCACATATATATACACAAGTCAATGCCAATTTGGAGTAATAAATAAACCTAACACGCATGTCTTTGGACTGTGGGAGGAAACCAGAGTACCCGGAGTAAAGCCATACAGACACGGGGAGGACATTCAGACTCCACACAGAAAGGACCCAGGTCTCTTCACCCTGGGATTGAACCCGGGACCTTCTTATTGTGAGGCAGCAGTGCTACCCACCGAGTCACCGTGCTGCCCGCTAACACAGTCACTAACATACATGCTCAACATGCACTTTTACATACTAAGCTATAATATAGCCAACATAAAATACATTCACAACACGTTCTTCAGAACTACACCATAATTGCCATGATACCTGTATGATATGTACAACATATACATAAAACAGACTAAATGAAAACACGGAAAAATGGTTTGTACAGAAAGATACAAATAGAGAGGCCATTTAAACCAAGTTACATCCCTACTGAAAGAGCTTTCAAAAGGGGAAATGTGCATTGCAACTATTTGTTGGATATTCCAGTGAGATATTGATTAAATTACAGTAATCACAATCACAATGAAACCACTTAAATTCCAGCATGCTGAAGACATTGAACAGTAATTTCATTAGTTAATATGATGGAACAGTTTGACTTATTAATTCAACTTGAAGGAGACACGGGCATGTGGGTTGCTTGAACCACATACTGCCATGTAATGTGTGTGGACTGATATGACATTATAACATATTCATATGTAATAATATGCTATTTTGTGTGGAAGCATGTCTTTTGGAAAAGGAACTGTGAATTTGATTTTGTGTTTTATAACTGAAAAAATGAATATATAGGGGACCTCTTACAAGAACAGGATTATTTAATATCTAAGTGACCTCTTTTGCGATCATAGTTTTCAATATAGATACTCATAGCAACTTAGCAAATTCTTACTTAGTTTACCTATACAAATCAATTGAAACATTAAAATGATGAGCAATCAAATTATTTGCTTGTTTATTATTTAATTACACTATGCTTGGTTTTTGTAAGTCAGCTACTTCATAAAATCTGGATACATGAGTAGTTCAGAACTAATAAATTCACTGTTTTTAGTATTCTGGTTCACTAAATGAGCTAGTGTAAAATGCTTTGACTTTAGAAAAGGGTTGCCCCGAATGGCCATTATTGTTGACCCCCTCAGAGCAGGGCTCTCACTATGGAGGCATAGCCTTTAGAGGTGACAGGGCATAGTCATGATCTCTCCTTGATATACCACTGAGTCGATGGAAGAGAGAAGTAAAGGTGAGCCTAACTCATACTCACAGATGTTGAAATATCTTTAAAGGCCACATTAATGCTAACATCTCATTTCAAACAAACAAACAGAATGACCTTTCAAACAGAGAGAAAGCACAATAAAACTATATAAAGGTCACTTCTGGATGAAAGTGCACAAGTAATTTGATTCAAAATGAGAATTAGCAACAATCATATGCACTTTCATGACTAGTAAGTAACACGCTGTGGTAACTCACTCACTCTTTCACTTTGTGAGCCAACAAATCCAGTGCTAATGTCTTATATTATCATATCAGATATCATCCACACAGTTGCTACAGGGCATTCACACTTCATAGAGAGCTTGTTTTCCTCAGCATCCTGTCCATCAAATTACATTTATTATATATTATATATTATCTACACACCACGAGACCATATAAGATATTAGCGCTTCTTTAAATCTGTGCACATATCTTTTGTTACAGTGTTCTCGATAGATCCTGATTTACAGCGGATTGTTAACTCCTACCTATGCATTCTTTAATACAGAATGATTGCACATCCCTGAGTTAGGATCATTATAGAACATGCATATTTGTGTTCAGTTATTTTAAAGGCCAAAACTCAACATCAAAATATTAACATCAACCTCTTAATCCAGTAGCTGATACCTCATGTGCTACAACAGTCAAGTATCTAACACCTGCACTAACAGACTGTGGCAAATTAGCTTTAGGAACAAATTAATTTACACTTTCTTGCTATTAGCTGGAGGTGTGCATAATTAGTGCTTAGTGTATGAGTGTATATAACAGTCTAAAATTTGTCTGTTTGTTCTGTGGTGTATGATGAACCTATATCCCAGAAATAAGCATTAAAGCATTATTGGGTTTTAGTATGCATAAATCATATTAATATGGCATTGTTGAGCAAGATGATATGATCATAGACATGGCAACATAAATGAACAAAATAAAATGGCACAGTAGACATTCTACTACTCTATAGAATCAGTGTTTGAAATATAACAGAACAGGTAGGTATACACTCAGCAACTACTTCATTAGATACACCTTGGACCGCCTTTTGCCTTTATAACTGCCTTAATTATTCGTTGCACAGATTCAACAGGATGCTGGAACCATGTCTCAGAGATTTTGGTCCATATTGACATGACAGCCTCACGTTGTAAAACGCGTTATATAAATACATCTGACTTGACGCAGATGCTGCAGATTTGTTGGCTACTCATCCATGATGTGATCTTCCAAAGGTGGACTATTGGATTGAGATTTGGTGACTGTGGAGGTCGTCTGAGTACAGTGAATTCAGGATAATTGAGTTTGCATCTCATTTGTAGTAATCAAACATCTTTCTTTGACTTTTCATTTACTTTTCTGATTATTTTGTAAAATGAAATAAAATCAAATGCTTCTTTTTTAAATCACTTCTTTTTTGTTTTGAAATAATCCCCCAATTTTAGTGACCAGTGTATTTCAGTTACAGTTGCCTTTCAATCCGCTTGAAACAGTTGGGCTGTTCCTCTTGTGTTCCTCTTAATTTCTGAAATACTCAGACCAGCCAATCTGACAATTGTGCCACTTAAATCACCTTCCTTAATCATTCTAATGCTCACTTTGAACTTCAGCAGGTCAGCTTGCCCATGTCCACACAACAAAATGCATTAAGTTACTGCCATGTGTTTGACTGATTGGATATTTGCTTTAACGAGAAGTTAAACAGGTGTATATAATAAAGTTTGCAATGAGTGTATTTATAGAAATATAATTGCAACCTCTTTTGTACAATAGTTGCCTATGTTCTAATGATGTTTCTGTGCAAACAATCTAAACCTACCATTATGGTGCCACTCCTGTGATGAGTTGTAAATCAGTGGAAGCAGAGTCTAGCAGAGTTTGGTCATTTTTGTACTGCAATACACTAGGTTCCCCTCTGCAGTTAGTTTTCACGCGTGCTAAAACATGAAGGCCACCAAATTGTGCTGGATGTGTGTTGCTCTGGAATAAGTTCTAACAATAAAATGTGACAGAAAATGCCAATTTACACGTTATATGTTTTTTTTTATTCTCTGGGCTATCATTCAGGCTCCTGTCTACTCATGTTCCTTGGAATGATTCACTTCAAACCCCTGGTCCGTCCTTTGACTCTAGATCCTGTCACAAATCTCCAGTATACACAATAAGCACCCCAACACAGAAAGAAATAAAACCAGAATAGAAAGTGTTACCGCAGAGCAGCTGCATCCAGGCGCACGTCTTGTAAACGGTGGCGGTGTTGCAGAAGAAGAAGAGTGCCATACAGGCGATGCAGCTCAGGATGAGCACCATGGAGAGCAGCACGAAGAAAAAAGCGGCCTTGAAGGCGGCTGATGGGATGGAGCTGAAGTCAGAGAAGGTGCCCTGGCAGGTGAGCTCGCGGTTCGAGCTGCCCTCGCCCACGCAGTAGTGGAAGAGGCCGAAATAGCCGGCGTGCGGCGTGTTCACGCTGTCTCCTATCCAGTAAGGCTGGATGAACACCACCACGTTGATGATGGCGAAGCAGATGGTGAAGATGGCCCAGAGCACGCCGATGGCCCTCGAATTGCGCATGTAATTGTCATGGTAGATTTTCGAAGCTTCTTGCGAAGGCAGCATTTTAGTCCCCCTCTCTTGCGTGCTCTCCCACTTCTAATGCGTTCTCCCCAAACGTCTCTATCTCCCCCTATCTGCCCCGCTGGCTTCCCTCAAAAAATGCGTATCCAAAGGCCGACGACCAACAAGAACACAAATTCAGTTTATTACTGGCAAGCTTCGCTGCGATCGATGCTTGACGTCGGACCTTGTGCTACATCACACCCGATCTTTAAATTCGAACAGGAACGTTGCTTATTAGGGAACGAAAATGACGAGCAATCCGATCTAGTCCCCCTCCTCCGCTTTTCGAGCAAAGAAGCAGCCGAGCCGACAGAATCACATTGCACCACCGAACACATCCATAAATAAAACGGCGGGATACATGGTTTTCTCCTCGTCTTTCCCTTCTTAGCGCAGTCGGTGTATTAATGATGGATCCGCTGTGACTCCCATCAAATCTGACAGGACTGATGGAGCGCTGATGAAGGCTGGAGCGCAGGGCTACACCGCGCGCCAGGCGTCGCTCATTCTCACTATTATAACAACGACCTACAAACCAAAGGTGACGCTTCTTCTCGTAACATCCAGCTTACCGACTCGTGCTAGCGTGATGTAAACATACAGGCTGCCAGTGATTTTCCCTACACGGATCTCCCTCCGTATTCCAGCTGCCTCCTGCTTCGCGCGCGCTCACAATGGGGGTGTGTGTGAGGGGAGGGGGTGTGAGCTCTGGCTGTTGCAGGAATTTCAATAAGCCAGTGGTTTCCCATCGTTCAGCGCAATTGGACAGCGAGCACACGGATAGTCCCCGCCGGGATCATCATCATCTTCCGTCTATTATGGGATTAGCTTACTTTTTCAATTCAGTAAAATGTAGTCTAAAATATACATTATTCCAGCTAGTAATCAACAACTTGTATGTAATCGATGATTTAATCAATGACATTTATTAAATCATTCATTATTTAAAAAATAATTATTCACTTTATATGATGTCAAATACACTTTCTATTACTAGTCATTTCTTGCTATATTCGTGAGTTCTATTCAATACAATACTGCAAATGTAAGACAGCACTATTTACATATTTGTGCCCTCCTAATAAACTACTGTTTATTTTTACATTTTAACTTTTTTCCTGACCAGGCTGGTGCCTATCCCAAGAGAACACAAACCACAGGAGTAAGCATGCTCTAGATGGTATGCCAGTCCATCACAAGGCCTGTTACAGTTGCTGCTGTAGTGCTGTGGGATGATCCCCTATTGCCTTCTCCTTCCTCAGACACAGCCAATCACGTATGCATGTCTACCACTTTAGAAATTTACAATGCGATAATAATACACTCCCTGGCAAAAATACTCAGACAGAAACATCAGATTGGTGCCAAACTTGGCATGCAGCTCTCGGTGGCTCAGGCAGATATGTAAACACCACTTCCTGGTGTAGTCTGATTAGACATTTGGTCTTGCCACAGGAGGGCACAAAAATGTTTCGCCCTCTGCCCTATAAAGAGGCTACTTTTAGGTAGTGTACATTTTGGTGAGAGAATGTTGTCTACTAGACGCCTCTATGACAGACTCAAAGACTTGTTAACAGGGCATCACTGGACTGAAAGAAGCAGCATGGTTTTCTTGAATGAATTGCCCACCATCTAGGCTGTTCTGGCCTAGCAATTAGGGGGTGGTGGGATCAGGACACCTCGAAACCATATTGGATCAAGTGCAAGTTTTTCTAATTGGTAATCTGGAAGCATATCAAAGATGACCAGAATTGCCTCATCGATTGCCACAATCAGATTTGCAATATCTCTTGAAAAAAAACACAGACATTTGTAAACTAATTCTAATAAATATAATCCTGAAATTGTCACTACACATGGTACACACTACAGTACCAATGACTCTACACTTACAGTGGTGCTAGAAAGTTTGCAAATCCATTAGAATTGTTTATATTTCTGTGTGCCCAGTTAAACAAGTGAGACAAAAATGTTATACTTGGTCATTTAGTATTTATTGAGGAAAATTATCCAATATTACAATTAGTAATAGTGAGTGGCCAAAATATGTGAACCCTTATACTGCAATAACTGCAACTAAACATTTTCAATTTTCAACTGATGTTCAGTCCTGCACATGTTCTTACTAGGATCCACTGTACAGAACAACGTCAGCTCTAGGGTGCTGGTATGTTTCCTATTAAAAGAATTACTTATTTCTGGTCTTTCCACAATATTCTTCATTGGATTAACACAACTCAAACCCTTATCTCTATTCACATTCAACCAATCTTTGTAAAAATGACTTTTTGTGCGTGGGGTTGCTGTTGTTCTCCATAACCCAGGTTCTGTTGTGTTTCTGTCCATAGATCCCTTTTGTGTAAGTGCCACAGAGCATCCACTCACACCTCACATTGTCATCCCATCGACTGAAAACATATTACATTAAAATGAACTGCAAATTCAGTGGAACAATAATTAAACGACCAAGTAGCCTTTAATATTATTTAATATTCACAAACTTTCAAGCATCTACAGAACTGTAGGCTCCAAGCTTACACGTCAGAAAAAGCGCGTGACGTGGATGTATGATTGACAGCGTGACGTCAGAATCAGGGTTGCCGGTCACGTGAGCGCGTTAGTTTCCTGTTTACTACTCGTTGCAGTTCCAGCTCTGCGACTCGGGTTGCAACACTTAGAAACTAGCAGATTTTATTCAGGAGAGTAGAACTTTGGCCTGCTGATTTTTTTCTCTCTCAACTAAGACAATCCTAGTTTTGTGGAGGCGTATGGATATGTCGTGTTCGTTTTGTTTTCCGTTTAAAATGAAGACGTGACATTGAGGAACTCGAGTAGGCCGGGGAATCCTGAGGATTTCCTAAGGAGAGTCTGGATCATCTGTGCTAGCTGTGTGTTCATTTATGCAGCCTGTAAGAATAAGACGCGCCATGTTTGCATAAAGCCATGGTTCTCTGTCTGTGAACGGACCGAACTGTTTATGCTTATGAATGTTTAAGATTCAAAATTTAACTGAAGCTGTTCGCCGCTCAGCATTTCGTTAGTGCTCAGTTATTGCGAGCAAGTTAACTAGCTGTTGCGCGGCTAGTTAACGCAGCAGCAGTGTAAGGAGGATCAGACTGCCGGTACCCTGACCTCTCGGCGGCTACCCGGCTCCGGCCCCCTTAAGCGGGCGGTGAGGAAGAAGCTGGCCGGGAAGGCATGGCCTGGCGGCGGCCCCCGGTCTCACGGAGCGGCGCTTTTTGAGGGAGGCCGAGTTCGCATCGAGCATCAGGCGGCGGCGGTTCGGGGCGCGATGATGGAGCCCGGGAGCATGAGCGCTTCTGGAGCCTCGGCGCGCAAGAGTGAAGAGATCATGGATCTGATCGAGTTGTTTTCCAAGACACAGTACAGAGCCAAAGAGGTTACACCGCGGGTAAGGTCTCTCTTTAGACCGTCTGCTACTTACAGTGCATCCGGAAAGTATTCACAGCGCTTCACGTTTTTCCACATTTTGTTACGTTACAGCCTTATACCAAATTGTATTAAATTAATCGCTTTCCTCAAAATTCTACACAAAATACCCCATTATGAACATGTGAAAAAAAGTTTTCTTGAGAGTTCTGAAAATTTATTAAAATTAAAAAACAAAGAAATCATATTTACATAAGTATTCACA
>JAVSBV010000010.1:4747934-4775113 GCA_033117975.1 Parotocinclus spilosoma | reverse complement strand
CCTGTTTCCACCAGAACTGTCCGTCGGGATCCACAGGGTCAATATACACGGCCGGGCTGCTATAACCAAACCTTTGTCTAAACCCAGGTATTTCAGTTTCATTGTCTAACCCCTGTATATCCTTACTCTGATTTTACTCAGTCTGCCTTCAGTAATTGCACTTGTCATGGAAGTAGCTAGTAGAGTCAAACGTGGTTGGCAGTTTCGATACTTATCCCATCTCTAGTGTGGACATTTTATTGTAATTTATGGTAATAAGTATTACAGTATAGTGAAACACTGACTATTTTACTGAAGTTTATTTTTCACCATGAGTACCACTCAATCTGCAAATAACCGTCAGGCTCTAAGGAGGAATTACCAAATATATTTGTGTTTACATTTACTTTTACATTGGAGTGTTTAAAAGGTACACTCGTGAGTTTTTACTGTATTTAATTAATTGTAATACTTTTTTCCCTCCATTTGTTTTTACTCTTTCTTTTTGTCCTCTTTCTCAATGTCTGTTGAAAGGAATGGAGATTCGCAGCTGTTTGATAAAGTGAGGGGTTCAGACATTAAGCTGCTGAAATATCTGTCTGTGCGCTACATCTGTGATCTCATGGTAGAGAATAAGAAGGTCAAGTTTGGCCTTAAGTAAGTTCAGTTCCGAATGTACTTTTATTATGTTAAAGGTCAGCTACTTCAACCCAGCTACCCACCCAGCACTTGTTTAGTCAATGTAACTAGTAAATTGTAACTTAACTGCTCACAGCTAAAACATTGGAATAACACCAGCTCTAGAATACAGTCAGCTCAATAATTATTACCAACTGTGTTATAGAAAAGGGTGTGAAACGATTTTCTTTGTGGTCAGTTTGCTTGATCTGACACACCAAATATGACACACATGAAATATTTAATTTGAATACATTCATTCACTTTTTCATTAATTTTTTTATCCGCTTAATCCTGATCAGGGTCACGGGAAAGTCAAGGACCTAGCCAGCAGTTCAGTGTGCAAGGCACAAAAAAGGGCACTTTAGAAACTCCAGTTAACCTAACATGCATGTATTTGGAATGTGAGAGGAAACTGGAGTACCTGGAGTACACCCACTTGGACACAGGACATGCAAATTCACACAGGTGGATTTGGAGGTCACGATCGAACCGGGTACACTGGAGCTATAAGGCAATCACACCACCCTGCCCCCCAGTTGGAAAACATTTATATCTTAATGTATTTGTTTAGGAATTAAATAGGGAATTGGATTTCAGTAAGACCTATTTTTTTAAATGCTTAAGTGAGTATACATGAAAACCTTGAGTTGCATTTATTTGCAGAATAAATTTTAGAGGTGTCATAGTGGGTGAGTACAAGTTTGCCCTGTGCTGATTTGGCACCCTGTTTAATGGTGGTTAATGACTTGTACCCTGTGCTGCCGGGCAAGGCCTTGGTCCCTACCATGATGAATTGGATTAAGTGAGTATGAAATTGAATTAATAAATGACATTTTATTTGAAAATTAATTTATAGCTTGTTTTGCTTTCTCTTTATATGTTCAGTGAGTGACTGAGCTAATTAAACACAAATACATTTTTAAATATACTTTTTGCAAATGCAGATACTCTACAGCTGTTTTACCCACAAATCTGTTTGCCTGTGTGTCTAGCTACACAGTAACTTATTGAATAAAGCTGTTTTTCTTGCTTTTTTTTATCCTGTGTATTTTCAGTGTCACCTCTTCTGAGAAGGTGGACAAGGCCCAGCGCTATGCAGACTTCACATTGCTCTCTGTGCCTTATCCAGGTAGAGTTGATCTCTCTCTGGTTGCACACAAATTCGGTAATAGCTTTGGCTTACTTATGGAACTGCAGTCAAGACAACCTTTGCCTAGTTTTAGAGACGTCTAAGACTAAGTCCCAAGGCTCCAAATAAATGCAAGTCAGAGTCTAAACTTGAGAACATGTCTACACTAGAATTGAATTGGTATATTCTAAAATGTCAGAAGGAAGGATGAAATCTGCATGTGTTATTATACTGTGGTATATAAAAGTGTACAATTACTATAGTTTTAGAGTCTGCTGTTATGGTTCACGTTAATCGCCGTAACACTGCATATAATCAGTGGTGTGACTAGCATACAAGAAACCTAAAATGCAAGTACTGTTCAAAATAGACCTTGTTTCTTGTTTGGCTAAAAGAAAACTTTTAATAATGTAAACCTTTATCCACTTAATAAAGTGGCTCTTGAGTATTTCATGCTTGCTCCCACTTTTGCTCTCTCTTGACTGTATGGCAATTAACAAAATAAACATTTACGTGAAAGTAACCTAAATAGAGAATGCATGGTGCATCGTGTTCCTCGTTCAGGGTGCTTTCTAGTAAATGTTTGTTGCTTTAAGATCCTGATTATAAATAAAACTAGTGAAATCATCTCTGCAGCCTCATTGAGTATGACCCAAAGTGTAGCTATATACTGAGAGTTAGGAAGAGGAAGGTGTGAGCAAATTGCCATTCAGAGACTCAATTTAGATAGTGGGGAGAGTAATTAAATATGTTTTAGCAGGGCTCCAGACTGTGACAAATATGGTCGCCATTATGCTATGTATAGTTTTTATTAGATTAACCAATTTATTTTTCAAAATTCTGTTTTATTTTGTACTTAGTTCTGTTTAAAGAGATATAAGTCAACTTATCAAAAACTACTTCTTGCTTACTCTGGTTTGAATGGTAACACACGCTTGCTTTTGATAAGTAATTATTTTAGGATTTAGACAAACCTTTTTAAGACTATCGGCAAGCTGTGTTATTCACGAGCGCACAATCACTCTTCCTATTACTCTCTTACATCAATTTCTTATTTATGCATACTGTGCCTTTATGTTGTTTTAAAGCATATTGCATATCTATATATTACATATTGTATACTGTATGTATATTGAGACTCAAGTTTAGATGGACTAATTTTAAATCAGGACTTGTACTTTACTACCATGAGATAATTCTTTGTTAAAAAAAACAGTAAATAATAGACAAAACTGCAGCACACAGTCTTGAACAAGGCCAAACCAGTGCACAAGACAAGTTTTTGAAATCCAGTCTTAAATGTTGCAAACCTTTTTACATGCCATTGTTTTAATTCATGTCTTAGTTCTTTGAAGCACTGCTTTGTATTAAAAGCTTGTTGTGTTTACTTGACTCCAGGATGCGAGTTTTTTAAGGAGTACAAAGACAGAGATTACACAGCAGAGGGACTGGTCTTTAACTGGAATCAGGTAGATTTCGTACCCAATTCAGTTAATTTAAATTATTAGATTTGTATTATTTCATATAATATGCACATCACTAGGTGGAAATGTGACATGAAGACGATTGACTCCTGCAAGGGATGACATTACTTGATATGTTCTACAAATGTTTATTGTTGAACTACCGTTACTGTGTTTGTCATGTTAAATGTTTTTCTTTCATCAGGACTTTGTAGATGCTCCCTTGACAATCCCTCCAAGCTTTACCAAGAACCTGAATATTGACTGGAGTGAATATCAGGTAAATTCACAGGCTTTACCTTTGGGGAAACTGGTGCAGAAATACGGAAATAAAATGTCAAAGAGCGTCTTCTAGTTAATGGTTTATTTTGCAAATTGAAACCATTCAATCATACATAGGCAGCATTATATTCAAGAATACTCGTACTCGTCCCTACCATTCATACATGCAGTATTTGGTTACTTATTTTCTAGAGACATCTGCTGGGCGAGCGTGAAAATGCAATTGCTATTTGTCATGAAGGAAATTGAAAGTAATCTATCAATACATTTGTATATGGACTTAAGCAATGTAAAACTCAAGTTTTGTATGTTAGTTTGTAGTTAACAATAACATATAATTTTCAAATTGTGATTATATAAATACCTTTTAATTCAGGGTCGTGGAGAGCTGGGGCCTAACCAGCAGCACAGGATGCTGGTGTATCTCAGTGTAGTGTGGCTTTTTTTGTCAGATGAAATGACATTTGAATTACAGCCGCAACATAATTAAAATCATGTCTACCATTGCCTGCGCAGGGCAAGTATTAATTATTTACTTCTCTTCTATTATCAGTGCTGGGACCTGGTGCAGCAGACCCAAAATTATTTGAAGCTGCTACTACACATCATCAACAGTGATGGTACTTGCACATCAACAGTCACTAGGGTTGTTAAAATAAAACCAGTGTTATTGTGTGTTGTGCTGATACAAGTGGATCAGACACAGCTGTGCTGCTGGAGTTTTTAAACACAAATGGGCATGCACGTTTCCCCACTGTCACCATGCTATTTACAGATGAAAACATTAAGTGCAGTCATATTTACAATAGGTGAACAATGGCTACAGGTTTATTAAGGTTCAGATGAGTAGATCAAACCTACACCAAATGGTCAGTTTCACAGCTGTGCTTACTTGTCTTTTCAGCAAGTTCATGTACATTTTTTAACGATTCAAAAGATAGTTTAAAATTGTTATGCAGATCCTCTGACTTGTTATGCAAATAGTAAATTAAAGTTGAGAAACGTCCATGCTAAGAGCAATGTATATACTTAAATTCTATATTGTTTACCTAGATACCTAGGTGAGTAATGTTAACTGTATTTGCGTTTCTTCCAGATGAGAGTGGTCTGTTGGTGCACTGTATATCAGGCTGGGACAGAACGCCTCTCTTTGTGTCACTTCTCCGACTCTCTCTCTGGGCTGTGAGTATTGATTATCACTAGGGCTGGCTCAGTACCATTTGTTTATGCCGAGACCGATATTGACACTGCAAAATTTAATCTGGGAATTCCAATATCAGACCGATATGCTGCTATCACCTCTTGGCGTTGCATACGTTGCACTTAGCTGTTTCACTTTTATCATCAATGAGCTTAAAATACCTCCACACAGCTGACATGATGATCACGCTGCTATAACAGTTTTAATTACAGTTTTATTTTAGTTCCAGCTATTGCTGAAAGATATTGGATTAAACTGCCCCCATCCCCTCCAATCTCCGATCCAGTGATTTTGCCACACATTGGGCTGAGAATATCGAATCGGTACAGCCCTAGTTATCCCATTCTCTCTTTTCATTCAGGTTTTCCATTTGACTGATATTTATTGAGTACTACTTCTCCTTGTCGAGGATCCATTAATCTATCCACATATTTCACCATCTTGTTTTCAAACATGGTATTTTTGACAGTATTTGAAAAGGATACATGAGATGTTCAGAGCTAAACAATGTGCTCTTTACATAGGATGGTGCTGTTCATGCAAGCCTGGAGCCAGCTGAGATACTGTATCTTTCCATCGCCTATGACTGGTTTCTTTTTGGGTGAGGTTCACTTTTATGCCTGTTTTAAAGTTAGGACACAGGACATCAGTTTAAGAGCTTCGCAACAGTGTTTATGAAGTTTAATCAAATGCAAATAATATCGGCACATGAATGTGGGTTGTGTAAATAAACAAGCTGCAAACAAGTTTAGTGCTAAACTGTGCACTTGTTTACATGTGTATACAGTAAACTGTTCAGGTCAGATAAATTAATCTTGAGAGCTAATACACCACAATACTGTATGTTTTTATATAGTGCAGATATATGTGAGAATTTAAAACCTCAACATTTTATAATTATAGTTTTATAACCTCAATTTAAAACCTCAACATTATATAATTATAACCTTGTACTATTATAAACTGCTAATAAGGTGGTGATTGTAATCCTGTACTATGGATCATTGGTGACAGTGTCATTGCATTTGCCTGTACCAATATTACTGTCTTATTTCTTTGTAGTCACATGCTGCCTGATCGTCTCTCTAAAGGGGAGGAAGTAAGTCTTGACATTTTAATTAATTTCAGTCACATAATATGCCATTCTGCAAGAAGAACTAATTGTAATTTTTTTTCCTGTTTGTATTTTTCCATGGCAGATTTTCTTTTTTTGCTTCAATTTTTTGAAGCATATTGTCTCTGAGAATTTCTCAGTCATTAGGAAGCAGAGGTGAGAGTTAAACTGATGTTTTTGTTGTCAGTTACTAGACAAATGATGAAAAATTATGTTTTGTATGTGTGATAGTAGTTCTGCAGTAAGTGGCCTCAGTTCCTGCTTTGTGTTTCCTGACTTGCTCTGCTCTTGTTGCTTTGATCATTCATTCTCTTTCATGATTTTTTCACTTTCCAAACATGTTCAGTTCTAACTCTACTAATCTCTGCTTCTACAGGAGGAAAAACTCTCAGTTGAAAGACACTGATTTCACAGTGGATGACCTCTGCCAGCTAAGTAAGTCTTGCCCATACACTGTGCCTACTTAGAATGGGTATGAAAGTGAAACAGCATAAAACAACATCCCACAAGCCCCAAATATATTTTTTCTTGACCACTATCATTTATGCTGATTGAAAATAAATTGGGCCAAAACAAAAAAATTAATGTCTTATTTTTAATCCCATTTGCATTCCACAAAATGAGTCATAGTTTTAGGAAATAATTGGAGTACTGAGGGTGGGTGACGAGCATGATTGAAGAAACAATATAAATAGACCAGGTTTACTGGTTGCCAAATGACCAGTTAAATTATTTATAGCACAGTCACTAAGGGCATAACAAATGCTTTTTGTTTTTCCCCCCTCAGAATCCAGAGATAGGGGCAGTATGACCAGTCTTAGTAGTGATTTCTCTCTAATTACTGAGGATACAGCTGCCCCCTCCAGTCTGCCTGCTGAACCTGTGGAGCTGATCTCTGGGCTTCAGTGCTCCAGCGGGTATGAATGAATTAATTATGAATAAAGAACACAATGTTTTGCTTTTTAAAATTGTGTGAGATGGGCCACTGATATAGTTTTTATTTGCTTGAGTAAACGAATGCCAGATCTGTTATCAGGTGTTACTTAAAGGAATACTCATTTTTGTTTGTCTCTGATAGAAGGAAAGCAATGACCTCATCTCCTCAGACTGTTGTTTGGAACCGGTCAGTCCCATTTGAGGAGCGACTACCTCATCCACTGTCAGAGGGCAAGTCCTCAAGTTCCTCATCCTCCAATCAATCAGAGCAGAGCTTTATGCATGCAGGCAGTAGTCCATTGGCTGTGCCAGGCAGAAGGTGAGTTTTCCAAAAAGAGTCTACTTGTAAAAATCTCATTTTCATATCAGTTGTTTTTCTCTTGTTGGTGAGCTTTAGTACACTTACAGTTGGCAATGCTCTTTTAGTTACTGTATAGTATAGTTACATGTTTCATGATTAGTTATTTTAAAGGCAATCACTGTAGACTATACTTAAATACAGGAGTATGCTTCATAGAGCTAAGCACACTGTTTATTATTAAAGCTGTTTAAGGGAAAAAAGGTAGAGAACCACAATTATGTATATTTGTTTCACACAATAAAAGTACACAGCTCAAATGTTTGACCAAACGTAATCCTGAACTCAATCTCTTGCACATAAACAAAACCTCATTTCTCTGGAAAGTACTCAAACCAGCTATTATTGTGGAAATAAGAAACCAAACACCCTCCCAAATAAATATTTGACAGATTTCCTGAATATATACCTGTATACAGATAGTTCCAAATCCACAAATCAATTAACTGCAGCAGCCGTGACAAAGAAAGAATCTACCAACACTGTCTTACACTCACATAGTTTAGTTCTCAGAGCAGAAGCACTCATGGCACTTAACCTTATAAAGGAAACAAAAGAAAATAAAGCTCTGATCTGCACAGATTCCAAATATTGCCTTCAAGCATTTGAAAGCCTAAACATTTTACATGCCCAATAAATAAACCTTTAAATTAAATATAATCCCTAAAAAGAACAAATGTGGATACACATTTATACTGGGTCCCAGGCCACTGTGGAATCCCTGCAAATAAAAAGCAGACTGGCTGGTAAAAATAAACCAATAACTCAATCACCAGACCCAAAAGTTCTACCATCTGATGCTGCCATCACACAAACTAGAAAAATACTACAGGAACCCCCAGGAATACACAGGTTACCATCTCTAGATGCCGTATCGGACACACCAGACTCACCCCGGCACACTTAAATAGGGGGGAACCACCACCTACCTGTGAAACATGCCACAAACCCCTAACTGTGAAATATTTATTAACAGAATGTTCCAAGTACATGCATCCTCAACACATCATGGGGATACCAAGGACAATGAAAGAAGCAGGGGAAATCAGAAAACACCAAAAAATAGTCACATTTCTAAAAACCACAATTATGGAATGCAAGCCAACAAAGACAAATGCATGATCATTTCGTCAAAAGTTAAATGCTTACCTTTCCTGGCTTCTTGCCTTGTACATAACCAAAGTTATTTATTTATGAAGTAAGTTATTTAGAAATTCATTGAAATGACCCACTTACACCAACTGTGAGGGGAACCTCCTTTGGCATGAGAAACATGCCCTATCACCATGATGGTCTCAAGACTATATCTGCAAAAACACTTGCAGAAAGTATCTTACACATACAAAACTATGACCCTATATACTGTATAAAGACAGACTTTGCATTAATTTTTAACCAAAAACAACTCGAACATGATACCATTGTGCCGTGATGATGAGCAACTTGTGGTCCTGGCATAAAAACCCAAATACACAAACAAGCAATGTACTTAAAATAAATACTAACTTTGTTATATGCATTTATTTTGCAGTAGGTAGAAACCATTTTCATGACATTTTTAAAAATTGTTATTGTATTCACCATTAATAGCCAGCAGGGGCCTCCACAGCCTTATGGCTCTGTCTTGTTGTGTGGGTTGACAGCTGTGAGAACGTATTATTGAGAATGCTGAATTTAATGATTTTTTTTTGTACTTGCCTAAAGCATATTGCTTGCTGTGCTGATAATATTTAATCGACATTATACTGTGCATGCAAGGAGTTTCTGTTTCTTTTTGTTTGTGTATTTTGCTAATTGGCAAGGGAAGAGTGTATTACCATATAATGGGTAAAAGTTGAAATGCAACAAATCCACAACCAACCTATTCAGTCTTCTGAATTGCAACCGTGCCCAATGACTTTTTATATATAAATGAGAATTTATAATATCAATTATTTAAAAGACTACTACTCCAGTAATTGGATTCATTTGACTATAGCTTGCTGAAGGTAAAATGCAGTGTATGTTGATGTTAATTGACAATCTTTCACCTCTAATATCAAACGAGTCATATTTGAGGTGTGTTTGTGAATGCATGGTCATCTTATACATTTTTCAAACTAAGTTATACACAGATCCATTTGACTTACCATAATGTGGGGCCCTTTCACTGTGCTCACTGCTCTGTTAGTACTAGAACCCTCAGTTTTTCCACCTCAATGGCTGCATTACTCTTTTCTGCTTCTTATTTCGTTTCTTTATCCCTGTAACCATCTGTAATTCTTCGCACCTTGGCAAACTCTTATTTCACTCCCCCTCTTGCCCTTGATGTTTCTTCAGCCGAAGCACTCGAGTGAGAATGATGTAATTGTGAGCTAGGCTTTTCTTTGTGTCTTTCCCTCTCCTTATTCTCTGTCTTTCTCAGGTCCATGGTGGAGTATGCTCGCTCGGGCTCCTCCATCTCTACCGAGTATGGTAGCTGGCAGATTGTCTCAGGCTGTGGGAGCATCCACGATGGGGCTCTTCTTCCTACGGAGTCCCCCCTTCCATTCAGCTTCCAGGATGAGGGGCCCAACGGCCGCATGTGAGTTTCACATGCCTCCTCTCTCTCTCTCTCTTCTCTCTCAGCCATACTCCTTCTTTCGCCACCTGTGTTTCTTTCTTTTCTTTGCCTGACCCGTTGACCCATGAGCAGCCAGGCCTGAGCCAGTGAGAGGGCCACTTCTTTATGAGACATCCTTTTTATGCACATATTCATTGTGATTTATGCTGGTGATGAAGAAATTGTATTCATTCTGAACATTGCTAAATAACAAATGATGCCTATTAGAACCTCAGTATACACATAAGCTGCCCAGTGTCTCAGTCACATGATGAGCTTAACTTAAAGATAAAAATAAGGAAATTGGAGTGCAGAATCTCTCAATTTTTGCCGTCATTTATTTCTTTGCTTTTCTCCAAGCTCCTGACCGAATCTCATTCTGCTCTATCAGGCAGGGAAATTGAGTGTGCCACCGTAGCAGTGTATGTAGCTGGTGCAAATAACATTCATTCATCTCTGTTCAGAGCAGAATAGAATGGAGAACGGGGCCTTTGTAAACAGATGAAACCCATTCTTTTTATAACTGTATCTTTTGTTGTAATCATATTAAAAGCTTTGTAATAAAACTCTAGTAATAGAGATTGTAATTGTGTTTATAATGAAAAATTAAATGCTACATTTTTTCCTCTCTGTTATGTTTCCCCATATTCTCTGTCTTCTCTGTCTGTCTCCTCCCCTGTGTCTCTCTCTCTTTCTGCAGGTGTCCTTATGTGTCCGAGAGGCAGGCTCGTCTGGAGGCAGTAAGGGAGATGTTCCTGGCAGCGTACAGCTCCACCGTGGGGCTGAAGTCCTCCTCTCCCAGTCCTTCTGGAGCCATTTCTGGGTTACTGGAGCAGTTTGCGCGGGGTGTTGGCCTTCGCGGCACCAACGCCATTGTCTGATCTCAAGTTCTCCATCCGTTCTGTCCTGATTCCCTCAGTTATACCTGGACTTCCTTTCTCTTTTTTGTGTTAGAGATTAATCAATTCCCTTCGCTTCTCATTTCCCAGTTTGAGTTAAGTTTTTGCTTCCATCTCCACTTGAATCATTCTGTGATTCAAGTCTCGAGCAGTCCATATATATTCATAGTCAGTGTGTTTAAATCCAGAATCCCATCAGGTAGCTTGCACACACGTCTTTAGAAACAGCATCCAAAGAGAGCTACACCACTCGGTCCACCCCCCAGATTTTTTTGTTGCTTCCTATTTTTTCTGACTACCTGTGTGCACAACATTCCATCTGGACGTGAATAGGAGAGGAAAAGTGCCAAACAAACCTTGGGGCTAAATTTTATTTCTGTATTTTAATTTTTTTAATGTTCTTTTATCTGTTTTTACACACCAAATGTGACCGACGAGGTGCTTCCACTTCCACAGTTTACATATTGTTGATTTTCAATTTTCGGTCTTCTCTACTAGTATTTCTTCTGTTTTGTTTAAGGCAGTTATAGTGAATAAGATGAATGAGAGCCGGAACACAAAAAGGGAAACGGTTCATTCAACTGGTTTTCCATTACTGTAGCTGGGTTGCTGCTGCAAGAAAATGTAGTCATGAACAAACTCTAATTCGGATCTGGACCTCAAAGGCTGTACATTTTTGAAACATGGAGATTTTGTGAAACTTTATTTGAATTCAGTCTTTTGCCTCTTTATAATTTAAATATTCTCTTGAACACTTGAATACGTTAAGCCTTAGTCTCTGAAGTACAGGGAAGCTTCCAGCTTGTACAAGTTAAGCTTGATCTCCCTCTGAAGAGGAAGATGGCGGAGTTCAGATGTCTTTAAGTCATATTATTATTATTGACAGAGCTTAGTTGTTCAGGTTAATGTATGCCCATATTTATTTTTTCGAAGCTATTTGTTGCAAGCATCTTTCAACAAAGGGGAAATGAGCAACTGACCAACTGGATTGCCCATACGGATACAGAAACTTTCAGTTCTAGCACTGTGCTAAGTTTGTGCCATGCTCACTGTTTTTAACTTGAATCTTACTAAAGGTTCTGATCTAAATACTTTCTGGTTTAACCTAACTAATATTGATACTGTAATTTCTATACAACTTTGCATCGACAGTTAAAATGACTTAACTCAAAAGTATTTCATTGTGCTGTGCAACCACAGCTACTTCACACGTACATGATTTCCACTCATTCTCTTAATCAATTTTACAGCTGGATTTATCCTGTGTCCTGGTGGCAATAAGATGCTCGATAGTGATCGGTTGTTTGTTGATTGGAAAATTAAGGCAGCACTCGATGTTTAGCATTAACGCTTAGGGTTTACTTTCTAATTGCCAAATTGTGTTTTACCTCAGGATTACCATGTGTTGTGCCTTTCTTTCTGTCAGTTGATTTTTCGCAGTACTTGATTTTCTGCTGTTTGTGTTCATGTCTTATATTATTCAGTCAGACATTTACTAAACAGTAAAGTTTAGAATTTATGCTTGTACTGAACCTGATCAAGTCATTGATTCCAGAGCATATGATTAAAGAAATTATGCACTTCTTATGAGAACGTATACAATTGGTAGTCCTGCACAGAAATGAAGAAAGAGTCCAGCACTTTGCATGATCTTGCACGCTCTTATCTGACCCAGGGATTTCAAGAATTGTTTTCCACATCAGAAGCCCAGAGGCTATTTTTTAAATTTGAAAACGCTTGGAACTGAAGTAATTTTATTTGACGTATTTTCAGGTGTGCAATCTTAATTTGCCCAGTCCTTCCATAACTGCTCACATTTTCTTTTTACAGTCCTTTTATTGGTTTTAATTTGATTAACTCTTACGATTTTTACTGGGGCTGAGGAGAGAGTGGACAGATTGTTCTTCCAATGAAAATAAAAGAAAAAAATTAAATAAAAACTTGTTATGCATTTGTTTTGAATGATATTGCTCACAAAAATTAGGGGATATTAAAACATGTAATGGGAGCATCTGTGCACTGTGACCATCTTTGAAGACACATATGTTGGCAGTTTAATTATTTACTACTACTATTTATCTACTTTGTTACCAAAGTTTGTGTACACCCTATTTAATTATTAGTGTATGCTATTTCAACAACATTTGATGCCAACAGGATCAGAACATGAGACACACAGGCGTGAGCCCCATAGACAAAATCTGGCACTAAAATGGGTTGCACTGAACTCTGTGACTCTTATGACACTTTACTTTTCATTTCTAGCTCCCCAAAACTCAGTTATTTTTTTCCTTTTAAAGTAATAAAGAGGTTGTTTGCTAACTTATATATAACATTTGGCGGGCTTGCCACTGACTGTAACTCCATCAGACAGCTTTGATGACTAGGAATGCCAAACCAATAGCCGGTAGAATGCCTTCTCAGAAGACTAAACCTATTATAGCAGCTAAGCAGTGACAAACATCCCATGTTTTGCTTGTTTTGTAAGACTCTAAATTCTCAACTGCTTAGCTCAAATGCTAGACACTCTGAATAAGGGTGTCTGGTAAGTGCCGTAAATGCTACTGCTGTATTGAATATATATATATATCTATATAAATATCTACTATATCTATATCTATATATATTTAGTTGTCGAGACCTGGATCATCAAGATCTTCTGGTCTCACACTTTTAAGAGAATCGGTTCCTCTCAGGAATTATTGTTTGTGTATTCCGAGAGAGTTTGTTTTGCCACTGTTCCTACTGCTCATTTGGAGTTTAAATCTTTTTTTTTTTTTTGTAAGCTTCTTCCAAAATCAAAGCGAGGTGATGCTTTTAGCAGATCATTTTCGCATACGATTTAAGATATTGATGACGTGTTCTGTCGCCACCTGCTGCTTAACAGCAGGAATTGCAGCGTAAACCTGGAACGGCGTAATTCCGGTGGTTTACTATTTTGATATTTCATTCGTGTTTAGCTCAGGGAAGCACACTTGAGTCTGACTGAAGCCCCACTCTTTCTCAGTATTACTCTGGACTGAGTTGAGACGTCTTCTGGTGGTAGCTGAGAGAACACTACTCAGTCAGAAGGAGAGAGGAGACACATGGACGCTCTGGTGCGCCTCAGCGCGTCACAGAGACACCGCGCTCCGATCCGCGTAGTCAAGTCGCGTCTTTATCCTGTTGCTTTCCTCTGACTGTATGTACAGACCTTTCGAAATAAATTTGTGTCCGAATTATTACGAATCAAAAATACTTTTCTAAACTTAATTCAGTACACGTTACGCTTCGGGATGGCCTCTATTGGGGAATTTGATCCGCTCCATTCTACGGTACCGGCAACTAAGATTGAAGTTACCGTATCATGCAGGTGAGTGTTTATCAGTAATAACTGTATCTGTGCCTTTACCTGATTATTAATTAAGTTGTTATCACCCTTTAATTAACCGGTCGCGATGCATAAAACGGATACTCACGTTTATGCTTTTGACCCATATTCAAATTGTTTACTGGAACATTTTTTTTTTGCTTAAATAGGCGTCGAATAGGCTTAAAACTGAGCATTGCAGTTTAAAATGTAGATTGTTAGTCTAGCTGGTGCTGTTTGTGTGATTGGATGGATTTGGTGCATGTTGCACATGTTTGAACATAATTTTACTTTATCCGTCGTGGAACATCTTCAATTACATGTAGTCACATTATTTCCTAGTTTAAATATACGTGTGGGAAAACTTTCCCGTTACTTGTAATCATATGCCGATGGGACTGCACAAACCAGAGCCATGTGAGGCGTGGAGAGAGCTGCAGAAGGCATGTGGACACACATTCATACACAGCTCCCCTCCCTGACAGATTGGGGTCGGCCAAATTCTCCCCCAAAGCTCCTTGACAACAGGGCATCAGGTGTGTGCGCGTGCACGTGTGACAGACATGTCTGTGGTGGAAAGGAACGTCCAGCTGATTTCATTATTTACATGAAAGTGATGTAGAATTAAATAATGTATTAACGATCATAGAGACATGGCTTAAGTAGCTAACATTTGTTACCTATATTTCCCTACAGACATATACAGTTGCAATCTGAACGGTTGCATTAATTCCTTACAATGTGGTTTTATTTACCTAAAATAAAAATGCATGTAGGATACCTTTTACTTTTGCACTCATGTACAGCCAGAAACGGTATAAGGTACAAGAGAACCCTTGTACTTAATACCTGGTAGAACCTCCTTTGGCAGCAGTAATGATTTCCATAGTTGTTGATCAGATTTTGACCTGAGAGAGGAGGAACTGCAGACTGTTCTGGAATTTCTTGTATGAACATCACTTGCCAGGCCAGGTCACATTGCATCATCTGAGGTTATACACTCATCCAACTGAAGGTAAGCTTCAGGTAATGGACTGCAACTATTTCAGGCTCCTTTGAATAGACCTTGATGCAATTTTAAATTAATTGTTCCCTTAATTTTCACAAATCATAAGCCCTGAAGAACCAAAGCAAGAGCAGAAACCAGTGTTGTCAATGATCAGTACACACATCCAATGTATTTCACTTAACAAAACATTTTAACACTACTTAATTATCTTGAAAGTGTATGATATTTAACATAGATAAGCTTAATTCCATTTCTGCAGATGGAGTTAAAGCTACAACTGAACATTCTTTATCTGAACCTAAAAATGATTGTTTATGCACCGAAACCATACGTAACATAAATTTACACTGCCTGCCTGAAATGGAACAATGTGCGTTTGTGTCCCAGTAGTTTTGTAGTGAACATGCATGTATTATGTTTATGGATACACAGACGGGTAAAGGGAGAATGTACAACTCACAAAATTAGCCAGAAAAATTTGAATCTGCACCTTCTGTCAATGCATGTTTTTATGGCATCTCCAATGCTAACCTTAAATCTATTCCAAACGATAAAGTGGATCAATTCTAAAAACACATAGCCCACAACACAGTGTGATGATCTGTGTAACAGTCTGGTATATATGTTGCATTTATGTAGCTTTCCTGGTACACAGTCATGCGTTTACTTTCCATTTGCTTCTCCTGGTGATGTTATGGTATTTTGGTCAGAATTGAGGGCTTCTATGCATATCCCAGCTGGAAAAGCTGGAAATGTACCTATCCATAAAAAAGTATGCGTCCATTAGTTATGTACAGGAACTACATCCTAATCAAACAATTCATTTGAATTGATTAGGGTGTAGTTTGATGTTCAAGAACAATATTGACCAAACACTGCTTGGCACAGTATTTCATGTGCATGCAGATGTTCTTTCACTGAGAGGTTCACTCTCCCATGAAGTCTCGATGACTCAAGTCTGAAAAAATTCTTTAGACATACTCACTGTAACTTAGTCTGTGAGTGTGCACTTGTGTGTTCCCACAAGCAATGAAAGAGCTGACATTTTTACAATGTGGGCACATTTCACTGATTCATACAGTGAAAACGCAAATCTTTCTTTTGATAAAACAAAATAAATGGTAAAAATATTTGCTTTCAGTTACTGAGGTTAAGGTTAGATAGGTAGGTATCGGTGTGACATGAATTAATAAGAATATGAATTCATTAAGTAATCTTTTTGTCAATGCAAAGTCCCTGCCAGGATGCTGAGATGAATGTGCTTGTGTGTGTGTGTGTGTGTGTGTGTGTGTGTGCGTCTGCCAATTTGTCATTTACGAGTCACAAGCTTTACATAAACTTGAACTTTTATGAGAATAAATCTACTAAAAGTGGTCAAATTCATGGCCAAGCTAAAATCAGGCTGCATCCAACCAATACCCACTAAATACATTTTAAAATGTAGATATATCACATCAAATTAGATTTTGCACAATTGTTCCTCAGTTAAAACAATTAAGCTATTTCAAACACAGTGGGATTCTTTTATTGCCCCCATTGCCATAATTTTGCTATTATTTTCTTCTCCACACTAGGAGGCTTTTCAGTGTGGTGTTTCAAGAGACTGATATATCCAGCTATTTAAAAACACAGCTAAAAGATCAACTTGCACTTTAGGAGCCTCTGCAGTTTTATTTCTATGCCACAACTTGCGATGGAATCTAGCCCAGCCTTCACATAACCTGTATGTCACCTGTAGATGTGGTGGCTTAGCAGTTAAGGTACTGCACTATGAACCAGAAGGTCCACAATGCCAAGCTGCCATTGTTTGGGTCCTTGAGCAACACCCTCAATCCACAATTACTTGGAATGTACAATCTTGTAAGTTGCTCTGGATAAAGGTTGTCTGCTAAATGACTGAATGTAAATAGGGAGCCAGTAGGGACCCATTCAGTCCTAAATTGCTGGCCATTTGGGAAAATCCTAGCCAATTGGTCCCCATGGTTACTGGGCAGGAAAAGTTGCCACCTTTGTTGTATGCATGTGAATATTATTCTTGATATCATGAGTTAATGAGAGGGTTAAGTTTATATCAGCACAAATACACCATACTTTCACCACCAATACCAACTCCAGTGTATTACTTTGATGGAAGAGGGTCATCCTGAATTAACCAAGCACTTATGGGTATCCCCTTAAATAAAGGCTGGTATATTGTACTCCAGTTTCTATTGGTGTGAACCAGAACACCTAATTCACATTCATCTGGTAGCAGTCTCCACTGAAATGTCAACACTCCCTGAAACCCCAGCACACCTGCCTGAACAGTGCTGGAGTCCTCTGAGACGTAGGGATATACCCTGGGAGGAAAAGACATGTGGGAGTAAACAGAATGGAGAGAGAATTATGTGTCAGGTGTGATTGTCCTTCTGCCTAGTGAAGACATCTAGAGCAGAGAAAAAGAAAATGAAAACAAACAAACAAACAACAGCTTTACATTAATTATACAATACATAATATAATCATCATTATTAATAAATAAGATTATATTCCATCATATATTTAAAATACTGAATAACTGTTAATTATGTATAGCTTAAAAGTATTATTAACTGTTATGATATTGCAGTCTTAGTCAAACATTGTTAGTTCTTTTGGTACTAAACTTTTGGAAGCAAATTATTGTTTTCCTTCTTCTGTCAAACTTAATCAGAAGTCAGCACATAAAGTCAACTGAATATAGCCAACAACCTATTATATTCATTTATATTATGAAATGTAAAAAAAAATAATTCTTGCATATTTTGCAGACATGGTCAAGTAAAGCAAGCAGGCACCAAGACGATTCAAAATAAAATGCATTGATTGATTTTAAAATGAATGAGGGGAGCAAGTATTTGATTTCCCCTGTTAGCCAATCTGAGTGCAGGTTTTATCTAGGCATGTAGAGAAAGGACTGATTTATTCTTTTTGAATGGATTGTTGATATTTAATAATGATAGAAAAAGGTTCAGTTAAAAATTAATGTTACCTCAGGCAGACACATTGGTCTGACCTCAACAACAATTTGTCGTCCACCTTGCCTCAAGACAAGACCAAGACTGCTTGTTAATGTTCTCGATACTGAGACCAGACTCAAGTACTACTACTTCTGCTACTCAGAGATCTTGTAGGCATACTTTGTGTCCCAAGTGTAGAGATGGCTATTTGTATTATTCCAGCCAGATGGGAAGATTTGTCTAAATGTGGCATGGAAATAGACAGTGCAACATGTATGTTACTTCCAAGAATGCCACAATGTAATATCACATGAATGCTGTGGAAGGGAGGCAGGATGTGGCTATGTGCTATGTCATTTACTTTCTGTTTCTGTCACTGCTGGAAGGAGTCATGCAGTCTCTGTGCAAACACAAACAGTGATCCCTCCACCTCCAAATGCATTGCCTAAAACTGAGCAATGGTTCTCTGTCACCCAAACCAACAACTGGGTCCAAAGCAGTATATTTCAGCTGTTGGCCTAAATGACAGAGGGCCACCCAAACAAAGCCCTTGACAGTCTCCTCGGAGATGGGTTCATCTTTGCTGGTCGAAGTTGTTAGGAGTGCGCAGGTAAGAAGGGAATCAGCAAAGTATTGGCCCTGTGTGCTACCTATGCTTCAGTGAGCTTCACAAACAACTCCTTCTGCTACTGCAATTTTATATAGTTGCATTAAATGTTTGGTTTGATGAATGAACATGGCCTTGAAGAAGTCCACAGTCTAGAGTAAGCTGAACAGAAGAGCTGTAGTTTGTGTTTAGATTTTTCTCTCATTCAGATATGTCTGTAGGTGGATTAAATAACTCAAACTGGATAACATTTAATGCATATATTTTAGCTTTATATTGACAATAGGTCCTTCTCACTTTAGGCAAAATGTAAAAGAAAGGCAGTAATGACTACTAAGCATGAATTACTCATAATTGCTACAGCTATCCTAAACTTTTGTAACTAACTTTTAATTTGCTATATTTTCAGAAGATTACTTTTTCATTGATGAAATGAAATTGCATTTGGGCACCATTGTTACTTTTTCTAAAATCTTAAGCATTGTTTGTTTAAAAAAAACTGTTGATTGCTGCACCTGTTTTCTCTCAGCCCACTCTCTCATTTTAAATAGTAAGTATTAATTAGTGCACGACAAATATTGTTGGTAATGTCCTGACATAGTATTACTAGGTGCAGTAGTTTTGGAGTTTATATACTTTATCTACACTCATAAAAGGTGTATGCAGGATATGGACATATTTTTAAGACAGATTATCTTAGTTAGAAATAAGGATAATGAACAAATAAGTAACACATAAGAAAATAAATCTTTCTCCAGATTGTGGCAAAAAATATTGACATTTCTACTAGAGCAACTTTGTCATGTTTTTCCACCATTGCTTATGTAATTTCTTAGAAAGATATGTTACATTTTACTGAAGTATGCCTGTTGGGGACTGTACAACATTAATAATAGGCATATCTACAAAAATAACTATAACAATAAATTACATCATTCTTGCCTTAGGAGGTGGTGGGCTGGGCAGATGTACGAATACAGGCTACTTTGCCCCAAACCATAAGATTCCATAAAAATCAGCATGATTTGATGTTGAGGAGTGACTTTTTCTTCCAAATATATCATTATGTATTAACAAAAGGTGAAGTGGACACAGAGATGTGCCAGAGGGGTAACTAATATCAATATAAAATACGTTTCTGCAACTGCAAAAGAGGAAGAAGGGAGATTCAAGAATCCTCTTCCACTCCTCCATGAAGACATCCAGTTTGATACAGTGTGCAGGGTACATGATCTGACAGGTACTAACAGGTTGAAAAATTATACAGCTTGTAATCTGACTACTTTACATTGTATTTAAATGTCATATATTCAGTGTTGTCCCATAAAAAGATATAATAAAATAGTTACAAAAATGTGAGGGGTGTACCCACTTTGGTGAGATACTATAACAAGCAAAGTCTCAGTCAATACAATTCTGTTTGTTTTCTCATAGCTATATCTGCCTGCATTATAAGGTTAAATACAATGCAATATAATACACTACAATACATGATTAATATCCATTATTAATTTAGAATTTACAACAGAGGAGTGTTTAGGTAGATATAAGGAGCCATTCAGAACACCTTATATTTCTGTTATTTACTATTTTTACAGTCACATTGACATTTATAGTCAGAAGTCACAGGACACCCTTTTATTTCAGAAACTAAATGGAAAATAACATATTTGAATACCCAAGCAAATAATGGATGAGGGGCCTGTCTTTTATTATTTCCGGCAACATGGCTGCCATCTTAAAAGCTGTCATATTGGATCAAAGGCAAGCTTTTCTAAAGGGATGGTGGTCATGTAGCATATCAAAGTAGACCAAAATTCTCTTAGATCTGCAATATGTCTTGCGGTTCAAAATTTTGCAACACAGATAGTGCGTAACTTTTGTTGTTCGTCACAGGTAATGAATGAATTGATGATTCTGATGTCTGGGGAGCATAGTTGCAGTATCATAGCCACATACTTCAACAAATTAGACCCAGAAAGATCAGCAATTTCACACAGCATTGTTGTATTTCTATTATAGCCAAATTAAAAAAAAAACGAGACTGTGGAGGACAAGCCACTTAGTCCTCATCTTAAGACCGCTACTGACATAGAAATCTTAACAAAAAGGTTTTGTCAGCCTTTGCGAAAAGTCTATGATGCAGGACGCGCCGTGCCCTGTGACTTTTGACTCACACTGTGTCCTGTGACCCTGTACAAATACCCAGTTAGGCTTGAAAAGTTTGACTGTGCAAGGAAATGTATTTCATCGAATTTTGTATTGCTATGCAATAAAAACAAAAAGTGTAGAATTTACATTGTACATTATAGAACTTGGGTGGTTGCTATAGTTCCAGCTCTAAAAGCTGCACAATTAGGTTAAGAAAACAATTCATCATGTTGCACATTATTCAGTTTCATACCACTGGCTAAATCCAGAACATCATATTACTGCATATACACCTTGAGTAATTCATATATAATAAAGAATGAAAGCTACAGTGTGCAACATTTTGCTACTGTGAACGACAGAATTATTGCAAATAACCATTAATATTAATAGACAGAGATACTTAACGTATGATACTTTCCTTTGGACCAATGTAGATGCAATGGAAAAATAATTCTCAATTGAAATTCATGAGCTAAGCTAATGGTGCTAAAAATATGCTAAGTGGAGCTAGTGATTACAGCAGTGAACACATGGTGTGCAGCAGGATCTGCACCCCACCCCTCATCCCAGTCATCACAAAAGCACCATCATAATGTTGAGTGACTGTATTCTCTATAGCCTCTCAGAGAAGCGTGCTAGAATGACAAAAATATCCAGTGTCTAGCTCAAATCATGCAAACCAGTTCAATGTCCTTCTGTAACAGAACCTCAGACAAATCTGAAGAAAAACGTTTTTTTTTTGCACATCACAGAGATCCCCTTTATATAATTCATTTTAACACAGACTGCTAGAGTCTGTGCTTTTACATATACATACATATCTCCGTTTTTCCTTTCGTGAACCTTCACAACCCACATCTCTGATGTCATTAATTATAAAACCTGATGTTTCAAGTTAAGGAACACAGTCACTAACAGTTCAGACTGTAACTTTACAGTATATATACATATGTTTGTTAGAATGTGAAAAGTCAAATGTTTAATTTTATAACACTCATTTTAATAGAGCACTGTTTTAAAGCAGCTTTACAATTTTCTACAATCTAATCTATTAAGCTCAAACTCAAGCAAGTTCATAGCAAGCCTAGAGTGACAGACCCCCAAAATGTTATAAGGAGGAAACTTTGGTATTTTGGTCTTAGGTGATATTTATAAGAATTAAATGTTATGTAATAAATAATAATATAGACATATGTATTTTAAATAAACAGAGTCTAAATATTAACAGAGAATATTTATCTATTATTATAATTTGGCTGAAGATCAAACCTTGCTATCAATCATTAATTCTGAATGCAAGTATTCTAAATGGTTCACAAACCCTTTGCTTTCTACTGTAAATTATTTTCATGAACCTTGATCTTGTTTTCATATCCCCCCGCTTCAGTCCTGCATAACATGAGGGCATTATGAAGGTAAAAATTTGTAATGTAAGAGATCGATTTCGTGCAAGAGGAATTGTGCAAGGTGTTTGTTCAGCTGGCAGGGCATCTGGCTCTCATCTTAGTTGGCTCACCTGGTACTGAATCCATATAAGAACGAATGACAGATTGGAAATCTCTTTGCTTTGCAGAAATGAATGGAAAGCATTTCCATTGGAGATAGAAATATAAAATGCCCTAAGGAAGCCAAATAATACGAAATCTATGCAACTTAAGCTGCTATCAGTCTGGTGTACAGATCGGTTAGACTTGGTGGCGTCCTAATGGCAAGTATGTTTGATTCTCTTTACATTTTAACCCTGCGTTTACCTGTACACAGGCACAGTGTGCCCGGAGCTTACCCTAGAGAACACAGGGTGTTGGTAACCAGGGATCGCTTATGCAGCAGCCTTTCCTCCCTTCAGGACAAACAGTCATGCATGTGACACCTGAACCAGTTTGAAAGCTCTATGAAAGTGGACTAGTGTAATGGACTTCTACAATTATATTTTAGTGTCAACTGGATATTGAAATATATTTCAATTTTAACTTAATGTTAGTCATAACTTAAAACTTTAGTTTGGTATAAGGAGTAAATAAGTAATTATAACTGACAAAAAGCCTCCACCTGTGTGATTGTGTAATATTGACTAGGTTAAATAAATAAATGGTTTTGGTGTAGCTGTGCTGGGTTATGTTTTTTGGCAATTAAAGTTTTGATACAAGTGAACTTGATTTACAAGAAATATACATTTTAATGTTTTTTTTTCTTAAAATACCAATGCTATTTATCATAGTCCAATATAATCACGAATGGGAATTATGTCATTTCTGTTTTTCAATTTATTTGACTTGAGTTCATTGGATTAGGAATTGCAAAAACAAAAGGTACATCAGTGAACATCATTTCAAAAGCTTTGTGAAATTTTCTTCTGACAGATAAACAAATCAGTCATTGCAGCCCTAACTGTATCCCTTTACTTTTCATCTGCTTGTCCTGGTGAGGGTGACAGTGTAATTTTATTGCCTACATTTAAAAGATTTCTCTCTCTGTTTTCCATGTGTCCATGTCTTCCTCCTTGTTCTAATCATCTCACTTATTTTTCTTAGTTCTCTTCATCTTTATTAGAACAATAACAATTCTCATAACTTGGCAATGTGTGTGCATGCTTGCATCAGTAGAATGTGCACTTGTTCGAAAGAGCGTGGAACTGCCTCGCTTACTGTCTTATACAAAATGTTACTTCTACTGGCCTTTGTCTGGATGTCATTTTGGACGCACATCAAGTGTCTAGATATCATTGATATCTGCCTCAGAACACAAACCTGCATTTTTTTTGATACACTGTTACCCAGGCAATCACTGTATTATTTTTTTACTGTTTCTTTTTCCTTTTTTTTATCTTTCATAGCCATAGCAAATGATGAGCTGTGAGCAGTTTTGCATTGGTAGCTAATAGGAGCCAATTATGAATGTGGAATGTCTAGCTTTCTCCTTCCTCAAGCACTCAACATCTGTTTCTAGGCATCCTCAAAGTTCCCTGCTGGGTTGTGAGGGCTCCAGAGATGTGTGTGTGTGTGGTTATTTTTATGCTGTACCTTTTGCAGACCTTTACTATAATCAACATTTTTGTTGCACTAGGCTAAATTTTGCTTCTGTAGTTTCGATTAGTTTCTAAAGAATTATAGAGATTAGTTAAAATCTGTTTTTTTTAAATGTAGATAGTCATAATTAATATATATACACCTTACTGTGTGTACTTTATAAAGCACTGCTGGCTTGGTGGTAAATGCCAGTTGCTGGAAATGGCAGATCCCGAGTCCCTGGGTTGAAATTCAGGGTTGGGTTTGCAAAATGAATATTCTATGGTGCATTTACAGAACCCTGCAATGGATTGATGCCCTGTCCATGCTGTCCAAGTGCCCAGTGAATTCTGGGTTAGGCTCATTAGCTTTGCTTTTATAATTATGTAACATCATGTAATAACTATGACACAAATTTCCCATTCTCTCATTATCCTATTATGCTTATATTTGATATTATGCAGTTATTTTGCAATACAGTTTAAGTACATAACACTTCACTTTTAGTGTTTACTATTCCATACCTGCAATGATTGAACAGTAGGATATTGACAATATGCAATTGGCATGTTTTTTTTTTTTTTTTCACACTGAAAGTAAATTCTGAGGCGATATGTTTTTAAACAAGCATAAACATAGCTGCCACATATTGAAATAAATTTAGTTTCAATTGCAAATATGTATTTTTATTTTCTACTGGCATCTACAATGTAAGGTATTACAATAAGTTAATAGGTTGAGTAAACTACGACTAAAAATATTATTTTTACTCTTTAGATAACTGTGACGAAGTGCTTAACTGGATTTTGCACTGTGACAAGTCTGCACATTTCTAATGCCACATAAAGTTTATTATGGCAAGTAATCTTAATATTCAGGTAATGGTCTGATATGATAATTGACAGCAAGCGGATTTCTTAATTAGTGTGTTTTGATATTAGCCATACAAACTGTAATTTGTATTCCTTTTATTCTTTTTTACAGGAATCTATTGGACATGGACACTTTTTCTAAATCAGATCCTGGTAAGTGGAGCCTCCCCTATAAAAACTGAACAAAACGCTAACGCTAATGCTGACTTTAATTTGTGGCATTGCCTTAATAGATAATCTGCCAGGATGCATTTCTGAAGGACACAATAAACGACAATGTTTCTGTTTACTAGACTACCTAATGACCTTGACAATTTGAAAGAGCATCACCATTTTCTGACAGCTTGTTTGAGGCATGAGAGTTTATGGTTATTAGAAAGCTTGACCTTTGAAACCTGTTGTGCTATTTATATACTGCATTTATTTTTGTTTTGGTCCATGGAGCTTTCCTGTGCTGGCTCAATGGATAAAGCTTTGGATTATTAAACTGAAGGTTGTAAGTTCAAATCCTGGCACTTCCACAAGTTACCAATGTGGGCAAGGCCCTTAAATATCAACTATTTAGCTCAATTCTAAGTTGATGTGGATAAGAATGTTTATGAAATGCTGTAAAAGCTAAATGTAAATCGACTCATCTTTAGTTTACTTATTTAGATCTGTGTATCGTAATCTACAGTAAATTAATTGTAATGCCACATAAAAACATCCACTTAATAGCTTTGGTTTGTAGTGATTATTAATAATGGTCCTTTTTCACTGACACAAAGCTAATTTCTTTTTCACTCAGCAGCCAGTTGCTGTCAACAATGCTCGTTGTCCAGTTAGAGCATGTATTTGTCACCTTGTATCACTGTGGAAATCAATACATAAGTGATGTGTCAGACTGAATGGATAGTAAAATCAAACATCAATGGCAGAAACAAAGCAAATCCTTTGAGTTAAAATTGATCTGACATGGATATTAATATCCACATATTCTACGTCTGGTAATGTAATGGTTTGACTATCAAACTGATAAAAACCGTCGTCAATTCTTAAAAAGCTTTGGCAGGTCTCAGAACTTACAGCTTAAGCTCTAGCAACAGAAAAGGTAGTTTTGTATCAGTGAAATCCAGTAATGAGTCATCCATTCATTATTCATGAGTTCACATTATGGCTGTTCAGAAATGTAGATGATAACAATGATATTCTGGAATATCATCAGAGGTCCATGTGTGTGTCTACAGCATGTTTAGTAAATGTTATGGAACTTCTATTACTTATATAAGTTAATAAGTTCTATTAGTTAAAAATAATTATCAGCATTACCAGCACATCATACAGTCTTTGTGTATGATACTTTGTAATAACTTTAATCAGTTTCCATTTGACAGTGTGACCTAAGTTGCATAAGCTGCATCACTGTCTGTCCTTGAAGGAGAGGGAGGGCATTTGCAATGAAAGCCTGGGACCTGAATTATAAACTGATGAATAGCGATCCTGTGAATAGAATTTTGATTTATTTAATCAGTGAAAGTGTCAGGGTTTGTTTTAACGTGCACAAAGATGGTCACCACAATTATATTATGAAGCATGGGTTAAGTACATGCCTAGTGCCTTAGAATATGGATTAAAAATGGCTTATATTTTAATGGTACTGCTTGGTATTACTTCTTCAACACAAGGTCACCTTTTTAATGTGACTATGGTGTTCAAAAAGTAAACAGTATTTTGTATGAGGTTATGGCCTTGTACTGTCTTTATGTGTCAGAGTGAAAACGAAGTTCTGTTTGGATGATTCAATGTATGTCTAAAGGCTGATGCTTTTATATAATGGAGTGTTTTTTACAGTACTTCAAATTTGGGTGGGCTTACCCACACAGCGAGATGAACAGAATTCTGGCAAAGTGGATTTGTGTGTGCATGCTTCTGTGTTATTACATTATACAGAGAAGCTTGAGTGCCCAGGGACTCTTGGCATCTTCACCAATACAAAAAGAAATTAAAACTCTCTCCACTCAGGCTGATAGGAGCCCAATTAGTCCTGCTCTTTCATCAGAGTTTCTGTGTGAAGTCTTTCTCTGTGAACAACCTAACACAGCCTCCTACACTTCCTTAATCGTTATTAAAGCTAATGCAATTACAGTGTTCTCTTTTCTCCAAGCAATTTTTGTCTCTTTGGTAAAAAAGATTACTGGAACATTAAGATTTTTGTCAACTAAGATTGTACAATGCATACCGAAACAAATTACGTTTAATAATAATGAAAAGTGTTAGAGTCCTCTTGATAGAATATTATCAAGATTATCAAGATATGGCTATGCATGATAAATATTGCAAATATTTTACCCTTTGTTTATATATATATCCAATATAAGTTGTAGTATCCAACAACTATTTTTAGTCATAAACATGATTTTTGCCTCTCTTGTGTCTTTATCGAAACATGAGCCACATTATGAACCTTTAAAAACATAGTTGTGAAACTTAAAACTTAAATTAAATAAGTGAAATAATGAAATGTTTTCACACACACACACACACACATACACACACACACACACACACACACACACACACACACACACACACACACACACACA